>JAYJMH010069646.1:0-33754 GCA_036873815.1 Phacellophora camtschatica | reverse complement strand
CATTTTATGAAAAACGTTTACCTAAAAGTGCCCCATATGGGGGTTGCCATGTGCCCATTATACTCTGGTAGCACCTTAAAATTAGTGAAATATAGCACTTTGTTTTTTATAAGAGTGCACAAAAAAAAATTTCCAGATCAGTAGCAAAATTTCAAACATTTAAAAACTTTTGATTTACTCACTGACTCAGTAAGTAAACTTTCTGTAGAAGTTGCACGTTTTTTATTTTTATTTTTAAAGGTGTTTTGACATCCGTCAACCGGAGAGACCAATAACAACAATTCAATTGTTTAATAATCTGGATTCATCAAGTCAGAATCATTCTATCAAGTTCGCTTCAGCATTGGGGGAGATGGTCATTTCATTCACCATTGCACCTGCAGTTATGGATGAAGATGGGTTGACAGTACATCCAATATTTTTGATGCAAGAAAATGGAGATGTTTGGGTTGCTTGGAGCAAGATACTAAAAAACAGGTTTGCTTTTTAGATTTTGATTTTTTGTATCAAGACATAAAAGGATTTACTCATTCCAGTATATACAGTGAAAATTGGTTATGCCATTTTTATTTTTGTTTCACCAAACCTACAGCATTGTACACACAAATGTACCTTTTATGTAATGTTTTTTTGTATCCACTCGAAAAACTTACATGACCAACCAACACTGTTTACAATAATGATACCACATGGAGAATGCCAACACATAGCAACCCTGTTGTGACCTTAGGCTAATCTACAGGATCACACCCAGGCAAATGCTACTCCCATGGTTGTTTAGTAATTCGAATTTAAAAGAAAAAAGGAGCAATACTTGCCAGGATATGATCATGTGAACTAACCTTTACAAGAAACAGTTAAGAATCTACAAAAATATAGGTTTACAAATGAAAAGAATTACAAGATATAAAAAACATTAGGAAGATTGTTCACATGGTGTGAGAGAGGAAAACAATTGAAAGTGCTCTGTAGTGTGTATATATTTCAATGTAGCTTTAAGAACGTTCGTATTTGACAATAATGATAGTTTCTCATGGCCATACATAATAATTGTTTCATTGATAACATTATTTTCAGATTTCTGGCAATTCAGAGTGGACCATTAACCATGATGCCTGAATCAGATGACAATTACGGTGGAGTATTTTGCTCAATTTTGTGTCTCAAAACTTCGCCATCAATCATTGTCTTGGCAACAAGAAAAGGCACTGTTTACCATTGTATCGTTCTTGAGTCAGACCAGGAAGACCATCAAAATGTGGTATAAGATTTAGAATTATTTATCCTTATCTGTTCATTGATTATTAGAACTCCTCTGACTCTCCTAAAGTTATACTTTGAAACAGCTTTGTCATCTCTCCATGGAAGATTATTTTGCATTGGTCTTTGTACGTTTTTTTTTCAGCAATCATCAACTGTGGATCCAACTAATTTTTGTGTTGAAAATAACCATCACGTTGTAAACTCTTGACTTTACTTTTCAATGTTTGTGCGGTCTGGCATAGTCAGGCATGATGTGTTGACTTGCAATAACGAACCAAAGATGCCCTTACCCCCACTCCACCAAACTTTATTTTAACAGATTTTGAAGAATTACAAGGGTAATCACTGAACATCAATAGTTGTGACCGCCCCTTTGGCTAAATTATTGTAAGATGTAATCATATACCGGGTGCGCCAAAAAAAAAAAATGGATAATCTTTGGAAACTGAAAAAGCGTGAAAACTGAAAAAGTCTTTGGTTCGTGGACAAGGTCGTGGGAATTCCGATTTGTCCATATGTCAATGTTTTCGAGCTTCTGTGAGATCGAAACCCTTTTTAAAATCATTTATAACATAAGCACAAGCGTCGAAAAAATGGATTCATCGATTAATCATAATGGACGTTGTACACGATTTACGGTAGCCTGCAAAAGATTATCCGTTTTTTTTGGCGCACCCGGCATAAGGTAAAATTTATGGGATTTTGTTAATTTTTGAGAATGTACGAGAGGTTGTCTTTTTTATTCAGAGCTCTGATACTCCAACGAAAGGATCAAAAATTCATCTCATGAATCTGACGTTATTTGTTTATGAAACTATTGAATTGGAAAAAACGCTTTTGAAATCTGAGGAAGAAGAAGATTTGTGGATGCAAGAAGACATTAGACTTTATCAGGGTAAAATTAGCATGTTTTTTATTTGAAACGATAGCTAATTGTGTTAATTTTGTGTTGTTTTTGATTAATATAATGTTGCTTTAATGTGCTTTTTGCTGAATTTAATTGTTCTAAGATGTTTACAGCGTGAAACAATGACTTGTCAAACAACATTAGAAGCTTTATACCGGGCGACCCAAAAAAAATCACCAAAATTCTAGTGTGTTCCCAATCAAACTCATTTTTACGTTCCAATGTACAAAAAGGGCTAAATTAATTGTAGCAATGACAAATATTTTACCAGCACATTAAAAACAACGTAATTTTAATTAAAATCGACCTGGTTTTGATTTTTTTTTTGGGTCACCATGCGGTATAATCCTTTTAAATGTTTTCTGTTAGAATTTAATGTTTTGTACCATTCAATATTTAACACAGTGGTTCTTCATAGCTAAAGTAACAAATTCATTTATGGGTTAGTAGTAGGTAATAAAGGTTTCTTATTTTTACAGATAAAACAAGAGTCAGTAGCTACTATTGTACAAGTACTGCAGGCATTCATATGGTCAATATAAAATGGGCTGACGATTTGGAAAACATATCTTCACTGGGTGAGTTATCATTACATGTATGCAACTCCTCGAAGGGCAAAACAATGCAATGCAAAGTGTTTTATTTTAGGGGGTAAATTTGGTCCGAGTTTTCTGCTCCTTCGAAATTTCCTGGTATGCTTATCTCCTGCATGAAGTTGGTTTGCTTGTGAAGTGAAAACTTCAACGAAATTTTCCTCTTGATTGATAATAAATCCAGGCGTGAAAAAGTCAAGCTTCGAAATTGAATCAAATAACTTATTTGTTTAAGTAGGAGAGAATATAGCAGCGTCGTCTTGAATGAAAGGTCGCCCTAAAATGAAACAGTTCATTCTCTAGACGTTTTGGAAATAATTAATCTTATAAAGATTGTATCTTGCTTGATAGTTAGAGCATAAAGCTCTCACAAAGTTAAAAAAAATTTTGGAAAATATAATGAGCGGGGATACGGCAATTAGGCACCTGAGAGTATGTGTGTTTAAAGTAATGGTAACAGAAAGCCATGGAATTGAGCTGCTAGCACAATTCAATCATAGGGTATATATGTGCATAATATAGTCTGTGAAGCATGTGAATCTTGACAGTGCTGTCGGAAGCTGTTCCAGATTGGGGTGGCTTATTGTTTTCGGAACAATAGAGAACAAAAACCTTTATAAATCGTTTTATACGTCTTAATTTTATGTAATTTTTTTATATTATTATTATACGTATTTTAAACTCTAATGGTTTGTTATCGTATGTCAATTTATTAATTCTAGATATGGACCATCTGTTTAAA
This sequence comes from Phacellophora camtschatica, assembly GCA_036873815.1. Taxonomy (NCBI): domain Eukaryota; kingdom Metazoa; phylum Cnidaria; class Scyphozoa; order Semaeostomeae; family Ulmaridae; genus Phacellophora; species Phacellophora camtschatica. The sequence continues at coordinate 30,249 of JAYJMH010069646.1, read as the reverse complement.
TGGACAAATTTCATATTTTAATTTTATAATATATATATATTTTTAGCGGGCCAAGCCAGATAACCTCCGGTTTTTCTTGAGTCGTATAGAATGCATGCTTTTCCATTAATTGTAAAATGTATTCTATGAATAAATTGATATGATATGATATGATAGTTCATGGAATTGAAAACACCGAACCTACATTCTCTTCAAACGCAAACCTTTTTAAACAATCTAAAGTCGAGAAAAATCCTTGAAACATTTAGGTGCGTCTCATGGCATTATTGTTATTATAAAATGCCGGTATATCAAAAACGTCTGTCGGGGATCATCGATGATGAATTACAAATTATGAAAATTACTCTTTAGAGAATCAGTAAAAGCCCTTGCAAAATTTAGGTGCAGTGACCAGAAGATTCTTGTTGAGAGACAGGAAGACAGTAGGGCTCAAATTAACTGAACGAAAATGTCAAATGTGTGACCTGGATAAAATTTTGGACAAAACAGATTTTCTTTGTGTTTGTACAGCCTATAGAAATCACAAATTTCAAACTTCAAAGCCTCTATTCCTGGGGTGGACTCTGAAGGAATCTTTAGAAATATCGTTTTAAACACAGATATAACGGTGATTAACGCTTCTGTAAATTCATAATTCACAATGGTGTAAGTAAACAAAGGTCAACGGATAGTCCAAACTCCTAATATTTTTCATTGCTGTTATAATAAATTGTTGGTTTTCTTTATTTTACATTGTTGTTATTTAATTGTTTTTATTTTGATTGTTATTAAGATTTAATTTTAGTTTATAGTTAGCCGCCATGCTTGTAAAAACAGTACCTTATGGCATTATTATTATTATAAAAACGTCCGTCTTGTATCAAAAACTTCCGGTCGGCGATCATCGTTGATGAATTGCAAATTATGAAAGGCTTTATTATTTCTGAAACAAGATACCCAAATCTCAGCCTGGCGTTACTTATCTGTTACTTACAAGGCTGTTCTTGTAAGTGAAAAAAAAAACATGTACAAAAAATCCAGGATACGGCTTTTGTAACACGTTTACTAACATTCTAGATTATTTTAATGTATCGTTTTAATTTAAGCGTGGCGTGTTTTCATGTTTTTATGAGAGATTTAAAAGTTAATTCTTTGCAGATTTGCAAAAGCTGTTTTGCTTCGCAATATTCAAAACCGGATGCTTCTTGTATTGAATTTTCAAAGGTAATATGAATTCTCGTTCATTAAACTTTTCTTCAAAATTGATACTTTAAATTTACCTTAAACATACATTCAAGGAACTGATTATTGCATTAGCCTGATGGCTTTGATGGCTGGCTTTTTTACTTTTTTCTTATAGATTTGGTTTTTATCTTGTAGCCATCTGTGAGTGACTTTACAATGAAGTATAATTGGAAAGAAGTTGTTTTAATGCCATCTGGCCCGAAAAGATTTCCCACGTTTGCAAAGCTGCTGTTTAAGAGCTTTAGTTTTTATAATTCTGTTTTAGCTTGAATTTTGCATGAGAGGCTCTAATTTATAGTTTTGTATCTTCTTTGACAAAATCTTCCATCTACCCAGTAATCACTGAGTCATATATTCTCAATGAAACAAAAAATATAGAATTTCTGCTGCTTCAATCTATTAAAACAACTTCATTATGTCTTTGAGAAAGCCAATAATTTGAGTGAGTGAGTTATCGTATTTAACGTGCCTAGCCCGCTAAAGTCTCGAGACGACTTGTTTCCAGCAGGGTTCACGGGTCATACAGTTTCAGGCATATGCACTTGTTACTCTTGTGAGGTATGGGTTTCTGCGCTTGGCGCAGGGGGACCCCCCCCCGGGCGACCCTGGTCCTTCCTCTCGATGTGACCAGACCTCGTTATTCCTTTTGCCTTTGCCTGGAATTACAGAGTGTTGGCAGCTCTCGTCACACTTTCGCAGCAAGTATGACCTTGGTGGGATTCGAACCCACGACCTTGCGATCGTGAGTCAGATGCCTTAGCCACTAGGCTATCCTTGCTGTCAAATGTTGGCTTTCCTTTAGTATAGCTCAGGGATTACTTTGTAGATTTTTGGAAACATAGTATCGAACTTTACGTTTAAGCCTCTGAATGTGGAGCACAAAGAAAATTATTGAAAATATACTCTTGCATAGTAGCTTATCAAACGTTGGACATTTTTTTGGGCAACCTGGTGGATTTGTTTTGTTGTTTATCAAAGTTTAAAGAAAGAGGGACAAACATCGTCAACTATTTTTGTTGTTGTTGAAAAACAAAAATTCATATTTAAAAATGTCATTCTTTTTTTTCTTTTGTTCACATTTGAGACCTTTTTTAAGTTAAAAGGTTTTAAGTTTTTATGTACGCGAAGCGCTTTTAATTCCAGTGTAAATATTCTTCGCGATTCGGTAGGAAATGACTTGGGGAAAAAATTTGAGAGATTTGACATTTGGATATGTTGTGTTTTAAGTTTGGGGAAGAAATTCAACAGTCTTAACAAATGTCCTGTGAAAAAAAATCAAAAGTTTGAGAAAAATATTGACCCTTGTTTCTATTTTCTGTTTTTAGGAGCCAGAATTTGAAAGAGAATTTAAGAAATTAGTCGAATACTTCAATATCGGTAAATGATTTCTGCTGTTATGTCACTTTTTTCTTCGCATTCCTGTGTTTTAAATTGCACATTTATTCAAAAATTATTAAACAAATATGATTCGACTAATTATATATTTGTTATTTGAAATCAATTCATGTATCATTTTATATGAAATCGTAACGATGTCTAATGATTTTGCTTTCCCATATTAAATGTATTTCACCGGTGATTACTTGGATCGCACTGTTCGATCGCAATATAGAATGGTTGAATCAGAAAAATTTGCTCATAAGCTGGACTTTTTTTACACTATAGCGAACTATAAATTGAATTAATGCTTTACAATGTATGCTTATCTTTTGAGATATGACTCAATCGTGAAAACTATGCTGAGCTACTGCCTTTACTTCAAGTTTTAATTTTAATTGCTGCATATTACGGTCTCTGTCTGTTGAAATAATTTGAAATATTGCGTATCGTTTTGGAATAGAATCTAAAGAAACACTCAACATTTAACTCATTGTTTGTGGGATATTTCAACTCATTTTTATAAAAAGATTAACTTCTAAACCTCACGAAAATATCCAAGGAAGATTCTAATCGTCCCTAGCAGATATTTTGAAAATATTCTTGGATAGCCCTAATCATGGCTAGTAGAAATTTTGAAAGTATCCTTGGATAACATTAATCTTGGCTAATGGATGTTTTGAAAATATCCTAAAATACCCTAATCGTGGCTAGTAGCTATTTTACCCTAATAGCGGATGACCATAATCGTGACTATCTAGATATTGTACCAGGCAAAACATGAGCTATAATTATTATCATTTATAAGCGAACCAATTTTGATTTGTGTTCCTGATTGCTCATTGATGTCGTACATGAATGTATGATATTTGAAAATCTACATAAACATTTCTGCTGAAATGTTAGAAATTTTTCCAGTTAGCATTTGATATGTTTCTGACGAATCATATAATTTTTGATCACGAAATCAATGAAGTCTAACTATTTATTTACAGATGTCTGTTTGAATTCACTGCTGTTGTTACCGGTAGTCGAAGATAATGGCGACGTCCTTGCATTTATTTGTTTGATAAACAAGGAGGGCGATAAAAGGTAATTGTTATATATGTATAGTTTCGGGATTAATTTGTATTTTCAATTGAAGGTATGGCAAACTATTTAAACAATTCAAACAACAATCATTGAAACGCAATGCACGATACCGGTTAGCCCAAGTAAATGTCTCTATGTTTGTAAATCGGCTGGGGGGTAGCTTTAGTTTTGATAGTTCTTTCTTTGCTTGAATTTGATATAAGAGGCTTCAATTTGTAGTTTGATATTTTGTTTGCCAAAATCCAACACATTATCACTGATTTATACTCAATAAAGCAAAACAGAGGATTTCTCTTGCTGCAATATGTTGACAATAAAGCCATTCACGTTGGTTTTCCTTTAGTAATTCGGAGAGTACTAAATAGATTTTGGCAAACAAAGTATCTAACTTTAAGTTGAAGCCTGTTACATCAATGTCAAGCAAAATCAAAATGATGAAATTAAAGCTTTGCAAACGGGGATATTTTTTGGGCTACTCGGTAGAAGCATCAAGTTGATATCCACTTGGAAATGTTGTCATTTCTGGACAAATTTGATTTCTTTGAATTTATTCGCAAACGTGTCGAAGGGGGAGCAATGACGAATGCAATTTTAATTTTTGTGTAATAAAATCATAAGATTTTTGAAGATGACGGAACCATATTTAAATCTAATATTTAGGTGTAGTTTTAGGGACAGTTTAAGACACCCAACCAACCAGCCCTTGATCTGAGGTCTCGCAAAAGACGGCAATTGCTTTTGTTTTTACATTCTTATCATTAACACGCGGGTTTTGATGTCATTGGATAAATGTGTTATCAAACGTGTATTCAAGCGAGCGTGGGTTTCATTCGTAATAAAACATTTCTGCATGCTTGTTTGAGAATGTACCAGGCAACGTAAAACTAATATGTAAATATGTAAAGTAAATTAAAACATTAATAACAGTATGATAAATATTTTATGAAAGTACGAAATATTCCACAAATCATAGCTTGCGTTGTAATTTCAAGTTTGTGTCAATGAATTTGATTTGCTTTTTAATAATGTAATCAAACTCCACACAAAATTGCAATTTTTGTGATGTTTCTTTGATAACTTTCTCAAAGATATGTTGAGCTGTATCATTTAGAATCTTGTTTATTTTTTTTGCAAATTAAAACTGTCGTTTTTATTTATTTTAACGAATAGCTAATGTGATAAAAATGCATGATATCTTGCATGAGTTTATTGAGAACATTTTAGGTACAACGTTTTGGCGCTGTGGTTTTTAGTGAGAGAAGTGAAAATTTAGCGAGAGAAGTGAAACGTACAAGCAGCTGCACGAAAGTAATGAAAGCGGAACCAACATAGGAATGACTAAATAGTATAGAGAATTCTTTTCTATAGTTATTTCCCAATCATTTGTATGCATTTATCTGGCAAATTTGTTCTCCACGCTTACGCATATATAATTTCCAGGTTATTAGCCGTTCCTTTCTAAGCTCCGCCTTTACTTCTTTCAAGTAGCCATTTGTACTTTCTGCATAAAGTGATTAAGAGCGCTGAAATATATTTTTTATTCTTGCAGTTTTTCATTGCATGATAAGTCTTTACTAAAAGAAGTTGTCAAGCATTGTATTCCTGGAATTGAAAATGGTCTCATATGGAAAGAAGAAATGTTGATAAAGCGAAGAAATGAGGTATTTCTATTAAGAAAATACAAACATTTTCTATTTTTTATTAAGAAAATACGAAATTTGTTATGCTTTGAGACAATTTGCGATACGTTTTTAGAAATTTTTTCAATCACCGGCGTGAATATTGTTTGTTCAACCACGGGCTTTACGAAAAGTAAAAATTGTAATTTATTCCCACTTTAATTTTTTTCCTTCCACCTGTCCTACATTCCGTGTTTTTATTTTTGTCACAGGGAAACAAGAGGGAAGAAAATTGTTTTCCTGTGATTAAAAATAAAAACACTGAATGTAGGACAGGTGGGATGAAAAGAATCGAAGTGGGAATAGAATATAAACTTTATTCTTCCTACAGCTCGTTGTTAGTGATACCCAGTCAACGAGAAGATTGCAAAACAAAATATTGCGGTTTTGAGCACCACAAAACGATTGGTTACTGTAAGAATAGATCATAATAAACGAACATGGCATAGCCAAGCAAATCATAACAAACTAAATCACCAGGTTTTGCTGTCTTTGTTTACTTTGATTTGATTGAATGCGCTCAGAATGTGCAATCTTTTCTTTCAAATCGCAAATCGCATAAAGAAGTTCTGTACTGAAATTAAATTTTGTACTGGAATAAAAAAAACTGTTTCTTTAATAACCTGAAGCATACTTCATACAGTTTCATGCTAAAATTGTTGTACCTGAATTTAATCCTGTACTTTGATAGCTATTTTTGTACTCCAATATTGATCTTTGTTGTGGCTGTATGGGCCATCGTAACATCAAAAAGTGTCTAACTTTAGAGTTTACGGTGTAAGGAGTAAGAAACCTTAGTAAGAAACCTTTAGCACAAAATTGATTCTGCATCATAAATCGTTTTTTGATTTCCCTGTTTTTAATTTTCAATTACAAAGGTAATGCATCTAACTTCTGGACACTCTTTATTTTTAGAGCTTACTTTCTGTCACAAAAAATTTATTCACGCATTTAGGTAAGTGAAATTTGAGCGATTGACATTTTAATTTTTAGCTAATCTTAGTTAATCTTAGCCAATTTTTCATTAGTACATATATTATTAAAATGAGCCAGTTTTGAAGTTCTATCTTCAACTAAATCTTTACCAAGTATTCTCATTTGTGACAAAAAATTAGAAGACTGAAGACTGCGGTATTGTTTTTTAAGTGACTCTTCTTTTTTTGTGTTACAGATAACTTAAATTCAATTTTACGGAAAATAATGGAGGAAGCACGCAATATGACGAACGCAGAAAGGTAATTATATTCTGCAAAGAATTCCGAAATTTATTTACATTGTTTGTTTTGATTAAACAGATTTCTTTTGTGATTTCTTACCAATTTAAATTCTCGTTTTTTTAATTCTCTCACTGAAATTATCTGTTTTATTTCAATTTCTTAATGTGAAAATATTTGGAAATTTCACAAATTTATTTGTAGTTTGTTTACCAATTTTAGTATTTTTCTTTTTTTGATTTTAATTTGAAGTTTTTTTTTATCAACGTGTTAAACAGCTGGCAGGGATATTTGAAAAGGAAATACTCCTCGCATCTCCTTTACTTCTCAGCGTCTGTATTTGATGAATTTAGAAGAGAGTATAATCTTGTGTCAAAGTTCGATTGACTTTCTGGCTGGAGATTTAAAGCACCACACGCCACAATTTGTATTTTCATCTGTTGGGTATCAATAATATAATCTTCAGCTGCCAAAAAGTAAAGTAGCTTCCTCATTAAAATTTAAACATGACAGCCTTCTTATGAAAATTGACTTGATTTGCGAATCGTTGTGAATTGTAATCTCATCATTTTTAATGAAAGAGTAGGCCACACGGAACCCACTTCTGACATGTTTTCGTTTCGCTTCCTGTAATGTTGAATTTTGTTCGTGATTCCTGGTAATTCTGTAACTTTTTTTAAAGTAACTTTTTTTGTCATAGATTTGAAACCTTTTTGATTGTGAAGCCTGATTAAGATTCATATCATTCTATATTATTCAGGATATGGTTATGACTATCTTTTATGTAGCAACTCAAATACTTGGATATTACTGAGTCACTTATTTATATTTCAATTACATTAATTGTCTTTTCATATGAAACGGACAGAAGTGTCGTTCTATTTGCCTTGCGTTTGCACTGCTCCGCTGAACGTATTACAATCGTCGCAGCTATGCAAGGCTATGCTTAAAAATGTAGGAAGATTTCCGGACTTGGAATTTCCGCCTCGTAATCGTAATTCAAACTTTGAACAATCGCAAATTCCAACTTCAACGAAAGATCTCTTAAAGCCTCGTTTCAATGATTCCCAAAACGTTGGGATTTGAAGTCCAGAATTCGTGCTCTAATATTAACAGTCTACTGCTCCGGTATAGAAACGGAAACTCTCGAAAGAATACTTTGAAAAGGGAGACTTTTGAAAACGCATAAACGCAGGAAAACGCCAAAAACTGCGAAAACAGTTTCGAAAGTGGATTTACAACATGGCGGATTCATTTAAAGTCACTTCGAGGTACTCAAACAAATGCTGACTGTTGTGAGCTGTGTTTACTGCTGTAAATTTATATTCATTTTCTTAGAAAGAGGATATATTGTTTTCACAGCGTTTTCTTGCACCAGTATGAGCACCTCTCTGTTTTATAGTGCTTCCATTGTAATAAGGTGCAATGTGAACAGGTATAGAGCACAACAACGAGTACGGAGCAGTGTAAACGGGCCCTAAGCAGCATGCATAATTTTTCCTTTTACCCAAGGGTATGAGGTTACTACTGCCATATGTTTCCTTTTGTGTGTGTTGTTGCATTTAGTGATTTACTGTCATTTGAAAAGTCATGTACTTCTTTTATCAAATTCTTAATTTTTTTAACTTTTTGAGAATGAGCAGTGGACGCAAGTTGAACAATAGTGAACCTCCCGTATTATGATCTTCTTTGCCTTCTTTCATTTTTAACTTCCAATTGGTAACTGGCAATTTATTTTCGTTTGTAGATGTTCGCTGTTTTTGGTTGATAGGGAGCGAGATGAATTAGTTGCAAAAGTGTTTGATGGTGAAACAAAAACTGACGATGAGGTGATTAGTAATTTCAGATTTACAATTGTTCATTTTGCATGCGTTTTAATTTTTTCTATATCACAATTGAAGGGTTTCGGTAAGGTTAAAAGCTGACATTTTAACCTTCACAAAGAAAGTGAATGCGTTCGTTGAGATGAACAATAGTTTATTTTTAGAGCGTCTGCTTTATCTTTGCTCAATTCCTTGAAAAGCTAAATCTAAGAAGAGAAATATTCTTTTTTATGTATCATTTCAGAAATGAATGTTCGTTTATATTTTGTTTATTTGAAAGTCTTTTTCCTTTCTTGCATGAAATTTTGTGCTGTGGATTAACGATATTTGCCATTTCAAGATACTCTATTTTAGCCGTTAAAATTAGAGCTTTTTGCTGTTCCGAGACATAAGACAGGATTTTCTCGCTTGTGTTGACGACGTTCTCCAATATTATGGATCATGTCAATAATATTTTGCAGCTTCTTTTATATGAAAATGATAATTTGCCTTTGGAGGCAAATAGTAAAATTTTGAACTTAACAATTAAGTTTATCCTGAAAATCTGTACATTAAGAAGTGTTGTGAGTTGTTTTCACGGGTACAGGGATACACTCACTCACCACATGTATATCGACACTGGGAAGAATAGCAACTCATATTTCTTCATGCCCATCCTTGAAACAGAACATTTTAATTGCAAATTCCTCATATTCCCTAAAATCCTGTATTTTCCCGGTGTTTTTTTTTGTGTTAATTGTTTATTCTTGTTATTTTATCTTGCGTTGAAATTTTTAATAGTTTTAATTGTTATTGTTTAATGTAATGGCCACGGTTAAGAGATGGGAACTTTACTACACCCTGTGGTATCGTCTATGTAGTTGTCAATGTTTGTAAACTTTTATGTGAACAAATAATTTTGAAATGTTAGATACCAAGGGGGTATCTTACATTTATTAATGTGCTTGAGTTGCTCCTCCTTTGCGTGATTTACAGCCGAGTCTCTTTATCTCGAACTTGTTCAATTCGAGCTCGCTGTTAACGCGATAATTTTTTCTACTTCCCTTGAGATGTTTATTAATCAGCAACAAAAGATCGCAGTTTCAAATATGACAATGCGACTTTCGATTCAATAGAATACATTTCACTTCTCTTGTGTCCACTCAATCAAATCAAAGTAAACAAAGAAAATAATGCTTTATTTTTTCGTTTATCATGATTAGTTTGGCTGCGTTGAAGGTGTAAAACCTATTCTTCATAGTGACAAACCCCATTGTCAATTTCTGAACAGAATTTTCTGCTTTACATATTCTTTCATGCTGCGGTTATCTCGAAATCGAATTAATTTTCCCTATGAGATTTTGAAAGGTTAACTGTATTTATTTACTTTCACTATTGCAGCATAACGTACACAAATTATGAATACATTCACAAAATTTACAACCATGTTTTAATCAATTTCATTTTATCAGGATAACGAATTACGAATTCCTTTATCACATGGAATAGCAGGCCAAGTGGTCACAACAGGTAAACATACCGTAATTTCTCGAATAAGCGCTGAGAGCTTATTTGATTTCAAGCTTATTTAGTTGGGCGCTTATTCGAATTGAGTGCTTATTTAATTAAAAAAGTAAACGTATTATCCATGGAAGACAAGGCGAATTCCTTCAACCTGAAAATCAACGGAGAGGAAATCGCTGTATGACAGAAGTGGGATCGATGTAGACTAAAAATATCTTTTTGATTTGCATAGTTGCAACAAATTTCGAGGAAAAAGTTTGCACAGTAGTATGCATATAGTAATTTGCCCTTTTAAGAGCACAGAAAACTCTAATATTATTGCAGTTTAGCAATAAAAACAATTTATTTTCAGATAAGCTCTTAAACGCTGTTTCTTTTCTAGGGAAGATGTTAAACATTCCAGATGCATACTCGCATCCCTTATTTTATCGAGAAATTGATCTTCAAACTGGATTTAAGACCAGGTACATGTTTGTTTTGAGATGATAAATACAGATGCTTATAAGTTTTTTAAGATTATAGAAGAACGGGAATTGTGTGCGCAATTTAATTGATTTGAGTTTGTATTGTTTATTTTCTTTAAATGATTAAGATATTCAATATGAGGCTGCATGAGTGTTGGAGAAATGAGAGAAGGAATTATTTAAAGTTGATATTTGAGTATTTGAATTGCTTAAGCCGAAGCCCACAAATGTTCGGGAGTTTGGAGAAGGATATGGATGCGTAAAATTAAAGATTAACTTTACAGCTGTTTATGCAGTTTATCTCACTAAATTTTCTAAAATACCATAGATATATTACGAATATTTGATATTTCTATTGTAGTCATTTTCTTCTACCGGGGGTGTCCCGAAAAAGGTAACAGCTTTGATTAAAGCTCGAGTTTAACTCAAACTGGGTCTTTGGATCTCTTAAACCATAGCGTTTTACGAAATGAATTTAATGATGCTTGGAAACACACTCAGAAAGAAATCCGAAAAATGAAAATTGAACACTTATTTATGGACGTGCTTTCTCTTTTCTCAGCATTTTCAACAAAAATCTACCAGAATGAAACAGCAAAATTAGCTTTTAATTCAGCTAAGTCAATACTTTTAATGAATCGCTTAGGAGTTTTGTGTGCTTTTAATAATGTTGTGTTTATTTTCTATTGGATTATATATTTACTTTTTTTTGAAAACGTTTTTTTCCGAACCAGCTTTCTCCAACTATTTTGTTTCTGACTTAATGAAGTAATGTTTTAGTGATTCCTGTGATATTAAATTAAAGCGAAATTATTCTTATGCGATAGCACTTTATAGCATTATCAAGTGCTGAAACGTTAAATTGAGCAACTAATGAATATGCATTTTTTCCTTAGGAACATTCTCTGTTTTCCAATCAAAGATGAGAATGGTAAGAGTTAATTTAAAAGGCTTATTTTTGTTTTCACATAATATCTTTGCTATAAAGTTGAAGGATTAACATGCCGCTAACGACACTTATTGTTGAGCCGTTCTAGCATCAGAATTATCCAGATTTGACTTCACGAAAGTGACGTAAAATATTTCAGAGAACGTAGAAAAACATGGACTTATTTAAAAGTCCAGTCCAGCACCAAACTTTCAGTTAAATTTTACTGGGACTCGTCTCCATTTTAAGATTGATGTTAAGACCTATTTAAGATTTACCAGTTCTTGTATAACGAGACCTATTTAACAGTGTATGTATAACAAAAATATCGATTCTAGTTGTGGTTTGTACTTTTTGCCAGAAATTGCATTTTTTATATCTGCGTTTTCTTTTATAAACCGAATAATGTAGATGCTTTAATTGTTTTGAATGAACGGTGCAGTTTTTCGAAAAGGTATTCCAATTTCCAATTCAACAACCACAACACAATGCCGAATTACCCCCCCCCCCTTTTTTTCGAATGACCAATACAACACTTTTCAACTGACGAATTCCTCCATGTATGGATTCTTAACCTTTCTAACAGCCAAGACGCTGTGAACCGCTCCTTGTGTAGACACAAATCTATCTATTTGTTGTCAGTCAAATGAAAACGCATTAATTTGAAAACTTTTTCGTGAGGATGGGGTTTTAACAGTTTCTAAATGAGTATCAAACATTACATGGTATTGGAGTTTTAAAGAAAAGTTTTGTTTTAAGAACTAGAGCAGTCTCCAAAACGTGGTTCTTTCAGATTTTGAAACAACATTTCTCAGAGCAAGAGAACGGGAAAGAAGATTTTGGTGTTAAAAGAGTATCACTGACTCACCACATAGTGAATTAAGTACTTTTCATCATCGACGCAAATGGATCTAATTTAAGAATTGACTGCGCGTTGTATGGCTCTATCAATTTCAGCAGAAAAGAATTATTTCGGACTAAATATGTGGATGATTACGGTGCTCTAAAAATATGTTGTTCTTTCAAAAGAGGCTGCACAATACAGTACCTTCTTTCTGCCGTCCCGGGCCTACTTTTCTAGCATATCCTGCATCTTGCCGCAACGTCAGGGGCCTATATCTTTTAGTGCTATTCCTGCCATTCTAGTTTAGGGATGTGTGTTTTTAGATTTGTTTTTATGTATTCATTTCTTATTAATTTTTTACTTTACAAATTGTGTAAAATTTTATCCTTTTATTACAATTTTAAATTGTGTACTTTTAATTCAGTGTCAAATAAAGCTTACTTACTAACGTTTTTGTAATTCTTGACCCCGCCGAATTTAAGGTGTCATTTCAGACCCCGTATCCCGTTAACCAGAAATCGTATATTCCTTATCCCGCTCACTGAAAATTGCCAATCCCGCCAAACCCATTGTTCTCTCTCGCAAAATATTAGATAGGTTAGAAATCTGGGGATAGCATTTTGTCGATCCAATACGGTCATTGCACAGTGATCCAGATTAGAGAAATTATCAATGATTTTTTTTGTTTGTTGAAATTTCACGTTGTTGTTTATCTTAGTACTTTCGGTAAAATTTATTGCTTTTAGCTGAACTTTAAAGTTTCATAACTAGACTCTTATACATCAGATTTTTACAAACTTTGTTACAAATGAAAGATAATCATCTGCTGGTATCTCGGGCGTAACTTTTTTCCAGAAACAATGTATAAAGCATGGACAACCGGACGCATTTATGATATTTAGTAGTTTTCGTTAATTTCGCAAAAAAAGAACAACTTCATAGTAAAAATAAAAAATCTATGTGACTCTAAGTGTTGACAATAACTATGCAAAAAAAACTACAATGTACCACGAACATTTCTGCCAAAGGGTTCGTTTCAGATCGTTTCAGGTTTTTCCCTACAATGTTTTAAAGATTTTTACAAATAAATCGTATCTGCAAACTGAGTTTGAAAATATTTGATGTGCGATTTCTGATTCTTTATAAACATAATTTTGCTCCACATATATAAACACAGCCTTTTTGTACGATCAATATAATAATTTATTTTGAAAATAATATAAAACAGTCCATTGCTTTCAGAAAATGCCAGTATTCCATCCTCTGGATCACTGTGCATTGGAGACAGGCACATGCCTCATACCGTTATAATATTCTACGTATTACACATATACTTCTTTCTTAAAATCGTTGATAAAGAAAGTCAGAGTTATATGTAGCGGGTGCTTTTTAAAAGTAGGCCAAGGCACATTCTAATACATGTACTTGAGGAGTTTGCCCCACAAGGTTCTTAAATGAATGGGTGAATTTAAATTTTCAAATACTAATTGTTAAAGAGGCTTCTGGCTTCCCCAAGTGCAAAAGTCAACTCGTAACTAAAACTTATCATTGAGACTTGAATATTTTTTCTTTTTTCTCCATCAATGAATTTAAACAAATATTCCTTACTATAGGCACGTTGATACTCGCATTCTGGATCGATGTTAGATGATGGTCGAGATTATGACATACATCATCTTTAGATATATGACAATATCAGTTGTAGATTTCGTTCTTGGAAAAGCGTATTTTGAAATGTGTATTGTAAGAACGCATAATATTTGTCATCTAACTAGAGATAGTGTGTGTAAATCTAACACCGGCCCTAATCTTAGATCTAACACTGACCCTCGTTCGTCAGAAATTATCGTTCGGTGTTCTTTTTCAGGTGTCATTGGCGTGTCACAGCTATGCAATAAAATGCACGGAACATGTTTTACAGCGTTTGATGAACAACTAACTGAAACATTTGCAACTTTCTGTGGTTTGAGCCTGGTTCAAGTGAGTTGCGTTAAAGTTTTAAGAATGTTACATCAGTTTCAAAATCAGTATTATCCTATTTGGATGTTTGTAATAACTATTAAACCATGTGATACAACCGGGTTGCCATGTGATACTTTAGAATGTGATAACTATTAAACCATGTGATGCTTTTCTTTTTGCTTGACGTTGATGTAAGGCTTCAACGTAAATGCTTGGTACCTTTTTTGCCAAAATCTACCACGTAATCCCTAAGCTATAGTGAAGGAAATCTAACGTTACTTGCTTTCTCAAAACCACAATGTAGTATTTTTAGGAGATTACAGCAGCAGAAATCCTCTATTTTGGTTTTATTTTGTATAACTTAGTAATTATTGGCTAGAAATTTAAGCATCTTATATCAATTTTAACCAAAAACTGAGTTATCGAAGCTGAAACTTGGCAAACATGAAGACATTTTGCAAATTAAAAAATGGGGTTCTTCGTTTTTCGGTTGATGATGATTCGTTATAAAGATTCGATTTCCTGCCAACATGTCAAAGATTAATTCTTTCACATTAGTTAGAAATGTAAGATCTAGTTTTTATCTCTGTTATATATATACTTTTATCAAGGATTCTCGTTAACTTTTTTCCTGTTTATTTTTCTCAAACAACAGTCATTGTTGTACCAAAAGGCAATGGAATCGCAGCACAGGAGCAAATTATCAAACGAAATGATGATGTACCATATGCAGGTTAGTAAAGCCATATTTAAAAATACGGGTTGCTATGATATTTACGAATACCACAAACTGGTGCTTTTTGTAATGACGAGGAACAATTTGTAGACAAAACAACAACATACAATACTTTTATGTGAAAGCTGTATAGAAAATGAAGAGTTTGACGTCCCTTGATATTTTTTGTAGCTCTAAAGTCGTTATTAAAAGGGAATTGATGATAAAAGTGGAAGAAATAACATTGCAAATGCAAACCAGTAAATGTTGCTACCGTAAATTAATTGAAACAGAAAGAAACAATGCAAATGCATAAAGATGGGAGTTAATACTAATAAACTATCTATGGTTTAAAATTGTATGTGTTTAGATCATAGTTGTGATAATGACACATAGCATCTCGAGATACATGACAAATATCATTCGCTCTAAAAAATGGAAGTCGCAACTTTTTCATATATCTAAAGATGGTGTGTATCATTTTATAGACAATGTCATTTTAATTTTAATTTTAATCACATAATTTTCATCGTCATTGTGTGCTACAATATCGACTTGAGAGATGGGAATTTTAAAGTGCCAAAAAGGTTTAGTGTACACTTGATAAATCAGGATAACTGAGATTAGCTATTTTGTTAAATTTTGTTTCATATAAATTTCGTAACTGCATAGGATTTACTTCCATTCAGTTTTTCTTATAGAAAATATTGTTCCTAGTTTATTTTCTAAGTTAGAAATAGGTGAAGTGCAGAATTTAGGAATCCCCACCATTCTTTAAACTTTATTTATATTGCTTTTTAATTCTGGAAATGTTTTATTGTTATTGTTGTTATTATTGTTATTTTTATTGTTATTGTTATTTTTATTTTTATTGTTATTGTTATTATAATTTTTATTGTTATGAAATGCTCTTTTTATTGTTTTCTTCAGATTAGCCAGCAAGAGGTGGAAAGC
Source organism: Phacellophora camtschatica (assembly GCA_036873815.1). Taxonomy (NCBI): domain Eukaryota; kingdom Metazoa; phylum Cnidaria; class Scyphozoa; order Semaeostomeae; family Ulmaridae; genus Phacellophora; species Phacellophora camtschatica. Next base: position 14,470 of record JAYJMH010069646.1, on the reverse strand, counting down.
TACACATTGCAGCCTTTCCCTGTTAAAGCAGAAGTCGATATTGATATGGATAAATTTAATTTTATGCCGCGAATTTCATTACCAGAATTTGACAGTGTTAAGGTAAGCACAAAATTGCGATTATACATTTTAATTACAGAGTGGGCCAAAATGTAACCCCCGAACCAAATGAATTTTATTAAGTAATACAATTTTTGAGAAAGTTTTTAATACAAAATATTCAACTTGAATGACTCAACTCTTTTCGCTGTCTGGAAAGAATTACAGCTTTATCTTGAAATATGTGTCACAAAAATGTAAAATGTAAAATTTATCAAAGCCGCCAATGTTTGCTTTGTCTAAAACTTTCATTTTATTGCACCAAACCTTTATTTTAAACAACACATTTTAATTTTGTGGTTGTAGCATTATGATTTTTCTACTGATCCTTGCAAAGAAGGTTAATTAATTTGTTTTGGAGAATGTAAGTTATTAGCTATAGTACATTTTACATACATACTTGTTACACCAATATTTGCTACCGTGTTTCTTAAGCTCTCATTTACGCTGTAAAGACATAAAATAGAAGCAAATTGTTTGAAAAACTAACTTTATCCCTTTCACCCCTGGAAGGGCCATATTACTCATTGCCAAACAAGGTAAAACGTCATAGTTTCAGGAGGTAATCGCGGACTAAACTTTACACTAGTTTCAGATGTTTCGAGATAAGTTTAAATTACGTTAGTTTGAATGTGCTACCTCCTGCAAAATTAGATAGAAAGAACGGGCGTGAAAGAACGGGCGTGAAAGAACGGGCGTGAAAGAACGGGCGTGAAAGGGAAATAAATTGAGTTGAATACCATGCAATAAAATGTCATAAAATTGTGTTGAAATAATATTCTTTTGAAATTTGTTTAGTTATGGGGATTAATTTTATTGCACGCTTTGCATTTTGTTTACCTGTTTTTAATTCACGGATGTTTTTGACCATGTTCGTTATATTGCTTAAAATGATTTTTGCATATGTTTTGACGTCCAATTGAATCGTTTTAAATGCGATGTTTAGGATTGACTGCGATCAGTTTCTCTGAGATGGCGCTATCATTTATCATCATTCATCATCACTCGTCTTTCTTTTTAAAGTTATCTTGCAAAACAGTCAACGAAGGCATCTGTTTAAAAATCTACCTTTTACATGCTAACGCTGCTATTATGGAAATTTGTCAACATTTTGAAAAATGTCATTTTTGATTTTTAAGTTAGATTCTGCAAACGAATTTTAGCCTGAGAATCAATTTTTGTATTTCTACCTGCATTTTCATTAAAATTATGGAGATGTAAAGATTTGAAATTTTGAATAGCTTTCACTGTGAGAATAGTTTGGGACAACAACTTTTTGCTTTTACTGTCAAATCCCCTATAAATTTAAAATCTTTGTATTGCTATATATTTGACAAAAAATATATATAAATAGACAAATTGGTTCGTAAACTAGAGTTTGTTTGCAAAATTAACTTCTGCAATCATAAATACAATTTCTCAAAATTTTGATAATTTTTAATTATAGAAAGTAAGGAGGCTAAAGTCAACAAATTCCTATTTTCTGATTTAGGTAGCTGTGGTACATTAAAAACCCGCATAAAAGAACTATAACTTCCAAGAACCTTTAGCCCGAAATTTTTGCAACAAATTTCTGAAAAATGCTGTTATTTTAAAGAAACTAGAAAAAAAGTTTAAAAGTCAATGGGAGTTAAAGTATTGTAGTTTCTGCACCTTGCCAGTAGACTGACAGCCTCCATTAGAGCGTGCACCAAGATTAAGAACCTTTATTTGCACCTTAAATAAATTAAACTCTTGCATGCAGGTTTTTACTGTATGTGAAAGTCTAATCTCTGGTATCCAAGAGTAAAATACAACTTAATTCAACAGTTAACTTTACTTTTAATTTTACTTCATTTAAAGACCATTTCTAACATCCTCTGGGCGGGCGAATGAAAATCCAAAATCAAAACAAAATTTGCAAGAGCGATCACAATTCCGTTGATAAGATTAAGTTGCCACAACGTTACAACGACTTTTTGCCTGCTTACAGTAACAGCCATAATTGCTGCTCAAAACACGGAATGTAGGACATGTGGAATGAGAAAAGTCAAAGTAGGAATAAATACAAACTTTACTTTTCCTAAAGCCGGTGCTTAATTCAGTGAGGGCAGATTTTGTAACAATAGGGAAATCGACACGCCAATTTCAAAGCGATTATCCATTCATGACAAAGCGATTCTTTCAAGCAGAAAATTAAAATATGGCTGTGTTTGTCTTGATTTTCTGCTTGAGAGAATTCGCTTTGTCTTCGATGGCTAATCGCTTTGAGATTGGCGTGTCCATTTCGCTATTGTTAAAAAATCTGCACTTGTTGCTCAATTCAGTTTTTTTCCTGAGTTAAACTCGTGGCTGTAATAAGATTGTACGTTCTTTGGTTTGATGCTGCATGCATATTGTTTTTTCCTTTATTGCATTTGTTAATGGATAGGCGAGGCCAAATTTTCTTTTATATCATAAGAAAGGGTCAATGCACTATCTATAGATACATGACAAATAACAGTTGGACATTTCGGTCTTTTTTAGGTTCTTTTCAAATGTGTATTTTAAGAACGAATAATATTTGTCATATATCTGGAGATGGTTTTTGTGATTATCTCGATTATCATCTAACACCACCATACGAAAGTCAATGTTAGGATCGCAAAGCATCAATGCTAGTAATTGCTCTGTAACCCTTTCGCACCCGGACTCATTTCTTCTATACAGGCTATTCCTATTCAAGATTAGAAAGTTCTTCCCGCGCTCACCTCCTGGAAATATAACATTTTACGTTGTTTTTCAATGGGTCATATAGCCATTCCTGGGGTGACAGGGTTAAAAGTGGACAGTTATTCATGACAGCTTTGAAAATTACAAACTTTTCTTTCTTCGTCATGATAATTTCAACGTTGATTCTATTAAATTTTACTTTGGGCATAATCTAATAAACATATTTTCTGCCGTTTAGATCGTTCTCAGCATGTTCCAAGATCTGGGATACTGCGAACGCTGGAAGATTCGCGAAAACACACTTGTTAGGTAAGCGTGCAAATTTTTAATTAGTTGCAATTATTAAAACGTACTTGTTAATGGCACACTGTCATTGAACTTATTGTGTAAATGAACAAATTTAAATTAATATAAATTAGATTAGCTTCCGTTGTTTCGGTAAACATCTCTAAGTATATGGCTTTATTCTGATTCTGAAAAAAAAATAGCAGTTATTTCGTGGGTGAGATTTTATTCCGACGCCTAGCCAATAACATCAGCGAATTATTTTCAGTATATCCAGTCAGCCTTTGAATTTCTTTCGTTGTATCTAGTAGGATGTCAATATCAAATTATAACCTCGTAGAACACAAATCTTCTCAAAGTATTAATTTCCTAAAGTTATTTTTTATGGTCCTGAAGTGTTATCAATTAATTAATGTGCCTTGTAAGTTGAAAAGCGAGGCTTTTAGCGTTCTACGGTTTTGCCAAGAAACAGCCAATCAGGCTCATTAAAGTTCATTGTGCATGCGAGTGGCTAACTTAAATGTGAAAATTTATTTAGTCAAAACGATCACTACATGGCTTTGTTACACTCGATTTTTGTTGCACTGCTCGTTTGCAGCAATACGTTTTCGGACACAATGGACTTTTAATATGCTTGATCGGCTGTTTCTTCCAAAACCATAGAACGCCAAAAAAACTTATTTTTTGACTTTCAGTATACATCAAAGCAGAAAATCAAAGCATATCTTTGTTTGTTTTGATTTCCCGCTTGAGAGTATTCGCTTTGTCTTTGATGGCTAATCGTTTTGAAATTGGCATGTCAATTTCATTATTGTTATAAAATCTGCCCTTGTTGCACTGCCATTCAACAGTAGTCACCAGCATAGCACACTTCTTGAAGCAGTAATCATATATCATATATCATATAACTCGTTTTCCTATGTTCGATGCTATTAAAATTTATTTCCTGTTTAAGATCTTCACTTTGTTCTTAGCTATATGTTTAGGGACATAAAACAAGCACGGAAAATCAGTTTCTAGTTATCATTTTTTTAATTTTAAATTATTTATTACTGAGTCATCTGTTGTAATTTCAAGCATTTTTTGCAAAATAAATTCCGCCATAATGGATATTTTATTGAAAGGAAACTTTACTTAAGATTTGAAGTCACTTGTCTTTCTGTGGCAGCTAAATTTATTTGGGTTATCGTGAATTCAAATGATTTTTTATCCTGGGATTTCTGTTTACTTTTGCAGTTAAGGATCATTAGACTTGTTTTTGGCCATACAATAAGTCTCCGCATATAAAAACCAACTGATAAGAAACTTCTAGGCTTATTTTGTTCTCAGAGAAACAGCAGGAAAACGATAGAAAAAAAAGTTGTAAACACTGAGCCTCAGTCTAAAAAATCAGTTTCTTAAATGCGGGGCCTTACTGTATTGCAACAGCAATAAAAGTAAATCAACTCAATTTTGAGGGCGTGTTGTTTTAGATCTTACAAACCTTATTAAGAAAATAAAAAGTTATTTTTAACTTTGCTTTGGCTTTATTTCAGCCTTTCCTTGCAGTAAAGTCAGAAAAAATGTTATAGCATCTTATCAACGATTTATCAACTCGTCTCATTTTTTGTTAGGTTCATCTTAACTGTGAAACGGGGATACCGAGACCCACCATATCACAACTGGACACATGCTTGGACCGTTGCACATTTCTGTTACCTTTTGCTTAAAAATACAGATGCTTGCGACATGCTAAAGTAAGTACAGCATAACATGTCATTTGCAACACGGATTATTTGTGTTCAATTTACAGCTATCAACGTCTTCACCATATGTCACCTCATATACCACGTGTTGTGTGTCGTTTTATGTGCCTGTCATTTTTTTTCTCATGTGCATCAATTCAGCAAGAAGAAAAGTATATTTTCTTCGTCGTTTCTTGGCAGTCTTCAATGGGTGATGGTGGAGTAATCACTTCGCGTACCATTTCGTAGCCCGTGTGCAATTCGCTGAATGTTTGAAAAATTTAATTGTTTACATATCATGCGCAACCTTGTTTGATGATCGTTGATTTGGAGTTGGCTGTATGCCACTTTTATCTTTCTCAAATGTGTTTAAACACTGGTTATTTCACGCAGCTTACTATGCAGAAACAGAAACGTTTATTTCAAAAATTCAGATTAGTGTGGCAGCTAGTAAAAAATAACATACGTTTCGGGCTGTGCTATTGCACACCGAAGAAAGGCACAGCCTGAAACGTCTGTTAGTATTATTTAATGGCATATATATAACAAATTTAGTATTCAATTTACGTTTATTTTAAAACTCGCTATTTTTCACAAATTTATACTTCATTAAAAAATTAAGATAGCGGACGTTATTCTGCGGCTGGATGGGAACGGAGTGAAAACGTGGAATTTCTCCTTGCGAATTTTCCTTGTGACTTTGTTATTATCCAACATTTTTAGTTAATCAGTACCATTTTGAACTAAGTAATTAATGGAACTTTGTTTTTTTTTATGAAAAGTTACATTTTCCCACTTTTTCGACTTTTTCGACGTTTTATCAATTGCTTATCTTGATAAATTACGTCATAATTACGTCGAAAACATTGTTCTGCAAACTGTGACACGAGTTTTTTAGTAACTAACGAGAACAAAATTCCTATTTGTTGTAAATTAATTAATTATAACTTGGTGTGCGCTATATGCTTATGATGTGTTGGAAATGAGCAGCAATTAATTTCCATATTGTATTTTGATATTTAATTGGGAACTTGACTATATTGTAATATAGGCAGAACTTTCCACTCGTTCCAGGACACTTCATTTTATTCATATATTTACTTCAGTTTAACTCCAAAAGCGTTTAAACGTGAACTTTCGTTCAATTCTTTTTACATTACTTTGACACCTCGTGGTTTTTGGAGAGAAACATGTTCACCAAGTGATTGGGGATTTAATTTTATTATTATGAGAGAACTTCTGTTGTGTTTCATAGTTTGTTATTTTTATTAAGATTGTATTTTTTTTTCAGTGCTGAGTTTTTAGTTGGGTGCTTTTTATTCTTGGTATGTTTTGAAACATGTTTGGGGTATTAGAGTTTTTGAAACAGTGCAGCAATACACAGGAGCAGAAATCATTTTTGCTCTGAAGAAACCTATGCCAGGACGAAATATTAGCACCAAACATTTCGTTAAATTTTCGTTTTTTGCGTCGTTCCTGTTTTTATTTTATTTTAGTTGCAAGCATCCAAGATCGAACGAGCAACCTGTAACAGTGGCCTTTTCTCGAAGCAGATTTATTTAAACTTATTGTCAGACTCTTATAGTTATTGTTTTTGTACTCTTAGAATTAAAAGGTTTAGAAAAAAATGAAGGTTTTTTTAGAAAAACGGCAGTGTTTTTTTTACTGTTTTCGTAAGGTTTTTGTAGAAATATCATTTTTAATCATTAATAATATTTTTCAAAAGGTTTGAAATGTGCAAGATTCTAAAAAATGTATTATTTTTAAGATTTTATATTACTTTTATAAAAGACCTTTATTTCAAAGAGTATACTTTCTCTGTCAAGAGCCATCTAACAGGAAAAACTTTGCTAACCTTGATTTTGATTTCTCTATGGTAGCTGTTGCAATTTATTTTTTTTGTGCTAAATTATGTTCCTAAATTCATTTCTTTTATATTGCAGAGACATAGAATGTTTCATTCTATTTGTTGCGTGTTTGTGCCATGATCTGGATCATCGTGGAACGACTAACTCATTCCAAATAGCATCTGTGAGTATCAAATATTTTGTTAGAACTATAATCAATGTATTGTTTACCATTTATTTAGAACTCTAGTACTTGAAGTTGTTGATGAGGTTAAAGCGAAGGTTCAACGTGGAGATACAATGCAATAAAAGTAAATGTAAACATTGTCAGGACAAAGCCAGCGTGAATTGACCCATGCTTTAACTTTTCACCCCTGAAATATGGACAATCATCCATTTTGACCTTGCACCCCTGAAATATGGCCAATCATAGATAAACTCCGTAAAACGTCATTTTTCAGGAGGCAAATGCGGAAAAAACTTTATCTTAATTTCAGAAATTTTTCCTTTAAATTAGGTGGGTTTCTTTCGCATATAATTTGCGCACTTAAATTTTTACGCACTCTGTGGCGGCGGCAGCCAAACCGAAAATTTGGGACCGAAAATCTTTTGAGGCTACGCCTTCTACTATCTGGAAGATGGAGGCTGGTAGTCATAGAATATTAATTGGATAATTTTTTTTTTTATCCATTTATGTAAACTAATGTTACCTAATAATTATTTACAAATATGTATCTACATAAAGAAACTACAATGGAAGCTGGCGATGATTTGTAATTTTGAGGAGTTCGACTAATTTATGTAGTTTTATTTTATCAGCAAGCTCAAGTATTTTCTCTCTCAATACTTCGGCGTTTTCTTCGTAACTGCTTTTTTGTTTTACGATTTGCTGTTCCAGAAATGCCTCCCATTATTTAACAAGCCCCTTCCACTTGTTTGAGAAAACATTGTATATTAATTATCTCCTCCAGCCCTTATTTTTGTTACTCTTTTATGTTCATACAGGAAATAAAATGCTTTATATACTTTAGTATTTAAGTAAAACATTTCAAAAACTATATTTTTTTCAGATTTTTAAACAGCAGGCAGTTCTAGTTACGCAGTAAAACATTTGCAGAAGCTTGCTTGAAATTGAAATTTTACATTTTGAAGAGCAGTTATAAAATAAAGATGGTTTCACTGAAAAACTATGGAAATTGGGAATTTTTCTAACGTTACTTTTAATTCTTCTTTCTCAAATAAGAATTTGCTTTAGCATAAATGTATAAACGGTGAAGATTGGTTTATGCCGATTTTTACGTAACGAAACTTGGAGATTTTTTGTGAAGATATTTGTCTAGCAAAACATTCAATTGAAACTATTTTTCCTAAATGTTCCCATTTTTTCAGAAATCCGTTCTTGCTGCTCTTTACAGTTCAGATGGATCAGTGATGGAGGTAAGTTCTATTTTGTATATCCAGTTAGAGCCAAGTATGTGATAGCTTTTTAAATATCGTTGATTTAGGTACTAACTTTTTTAGCTGAGACGACTTTTTAACGAAACGAATACCGTTGTTCAGTTCCTTGTTATCTCTTGGGCCACATCGCTGACTAATACAATAGGTTTCCTCAAACAAGAAATACGGGCTGAAATTAAAAAAGCAAGCATGGCTTAATGGTTAAGGCACCAGACTCACGATCGCAAGTTCTTGAGTTCGAATCCCACCAAGGTCATACTAAAGTGTGACTCAATGTAATTCCAGGCAAAGGCAAAAGGAGTCACGAGGTGTGGTCACATCGAGAGGAAGGACCGGGCTCGCCCTGAGGGGTCCCTCTGCGCCAAGTAAAGAAATCCATACCTTGCAAGAATAGCAAGTGTGTGTGCCTGAAAACAGTGTATGTGCCTAGCCAATTTAGCCATATATAGAAGGCGAGATCTAAATAGAAATTGCTATTTGCTAACTACAAGGTTCAAGCTTAAAGGCATTGAGTCATGGTAAATGGGCAGAGTATACCTAAGTCAGCTAAAATTTCTGTCTCAGGGTTATAACTGTGGTTGGCTGTATTGTAAATGATCACGTGAAACAGTGGCTTCCCAGTGGGCCAACAGTGTACTTGGTATTTTTTTTTACCTTTCAGTTGAAATTCCGCGTGGTCACAGTGATCATGTGAAAAATAACATGATAAAAATTAGCCTCTGGCAACTAGTCGCCTTTAACGCGACTCGATGTCTTTAATAAAAAAGTAATTTTTTCACTTGAAAAAGTATTACGAATTTGTCTCAAAATATTCTATGCTATGATGAAAGAAAGCGTACATATTTTTCTTCTGACAATTAAAAAATATCACTCATATCCTAACAAAGAAGGGTCCTTTTATGTGGAGAGCCAATATATCGGCCAAGAGGGTTAACTCGCTCAGCCAAGGTAACTATTTGTGTTCATATGATCTCGGAGTCAGTGTAACTCGTTTCGGTGCGTGACTACATGAAGCCAGAGCAACGCAGGAAAAACAGTTTAACGCATGCGAATTGTGAAATAACTTACCTCGGCAGACCGGGTTGATTCTCTTGTGACCCTTTATATGGAGAGAAATAGATGATAGAAAGTAATATATCGGCTAAACTAGTAACTCAGTCGAGGTAACTTTTTCTGTTTATATGGTGTCGGAGTCAGTGCTTTCGGTGCGTGTTTACATGAAACCGGAATAACTTGGGAAAACAGTTCACCGAATGCGCAATGTGCAATAACGTACCTCAGCATACCGAGTTAAATCGCTTGTGACCCTTCATATGGAGAGAAATAATTCTCCAAAGCGATATATCCCCTTGTGAAAGTGATATATCGGATAGCCTCGTTAACTCTCTCGTCATATAAACACTCATTTTCATTTCATTCTTTTTTTACCTTATACAGGATAAAAAAAGTTCAGAAATTAAATTCTCCTTTACAACTGATCCCGTTACAAAACCGTAAACCGGAGTAAATGTAAATTACTGGAAAGTTTCGTTTACACTGAGTTAAATCAGGCCAATCATAAGAAAATTAACCCGGTCTTGTTTAATCTGTTTCACAACTCAGTTTAATTTAACAGCGTAGCTAATAGCGCAAGTCTTCTATCTTCTACGAGGTGAGCGTTCCCACCCAAATGGTATAAGGACTAATGCACTGTGAACTTTAATGGATTATACAGTTGACTTATTCATTGTTTTTTTTTTTACATAGAAACATCACTTTGCACAAGCTATGCATATAATAAACAGTGAGGGATGCAACATCTTTGAAACACTTTCTCAAAAGGTAAGACTTGTAATTTTTTTGCATTGCACGGCTTTTCGTTCATGCACAAAATACAATAAATGAAAGAAGGAAAATAGCCGATTAGGCTCGATGGCTTACAGCCGATAGGCTCCAGGGAAAAAATTCCCACTATAACAAAAATGAAAGCGAGAACCCTTTTTAATTCTTTAAAAGGGAATATATGTTGTGTTGTGGAAACTTTTGTGTTTTTATCCTCTGTTACCAACCTCTTTTCGTGACAATATGGTCATTTCATCAAAATAGCAAATTTCTTTTTCTTTTTCCTCCGCCTCGTTTCCGTTTTAGAAATTAAAATGGCTTCCTAAAACAACTGCATTTCAGCCCTCAAAAGAACCAATAAAATAACAGCAACGCTAGTATGTTTCTTCCTTAATTTAATACTGAAAATTTCTTAAATTTCTTGAGCAGTAACATGTAAACATGATAGCAGAAATGCACTTTCATGTTTTAAATTCAGGAAAATGGCCTGTCTGTGGCACTTACATTTAGCTATAATTAGCATTTTAGGTCAAGCAATTTCAGGTCAATTTCCCTTTACTTCACTCCCTTCATTTATAAAGTTTCCTGATATTTTGGCTGGGTACTGAAAGTTTCTTAACTTTTCAACATATTTAGTACTGGTTTCTTGTAAACTTGTTTCCTTTAAAAAGAATGTACGTAGCTATTTATTTGTCGAAATGTAACTGTTCGTGAGAACATACCGGGTGTCCCAAAAAAAGGTAACAGCTTTGGTCAAGGCTAGCCATGCGAGTTTCGCTTTTGTTCGAAACAATTTTTAAAATAGCTCTTGGTGGTCAACTTAAACATGTCGAGAGTCGAGATATTAATTCTGATCAATCTCATTCTCGCCAACTACCGGGTGTCCCAAAAATATGGTAACAGGTTTGATCAAGGCTAGTGCTGAGGATATTGCTGAAATATATTTTTTGAGGATATTGCGAAAATTGTTTTGGTAGTCAAATTAAACATGTCGAGAGTCGAGATATTAATTCTGAAAGTTCAAATTTGCCTCCAACCCAAAACCAGAGGTCCAGATTTTTGTCTGAACTGCGTCTTTGGACTTCCTAAACCATAGCGTTTTACGAAGTTTATTTAATGGTGCTTGGAAACACACCCAGGAAACTGAAAATCCGAATCCGAAAACTGAAAATTAACGCACCTTAATAACATAATATTACGTTTTAGCACTATCAAACTGCCCTTGATCTCATGCGATTGATCATACTGGCCACTGATTTGGCAAATCACTTTACGATCGTAAAAGACATCGAAGAACTCATAAAAGGTTAGCTGAGCGTTGTGTTTTTTGTTTTGTTGTTTACATCAGTGTTTATTTTATCAAACAGTCGGGAGCGTTACTAGCATGTTTTTATCTTGTTTTTCAATTCTTATCCTATTATCTTTCAATATTAGCCACTCTTTTTAGTTAGTGAAAAGAATAGCTAATATTATATAGCTAATTGAACCTAACTTTTCACATGCATATCATGAATGAGATTTAGGGGGAGGTTGAGGAAGAATTTTTCCAAAATTTCTAAATTTGTAGTAAAATGCGTAATTTGTTTCAAATTTGACTGCTTTTATAAATATTTTAAATATATAATTGTCTAATATGCTATCTTAGAAATCTGTGTTGTATTGTTTGCCCATTTAACCTTCTCCCCCCTTTGAAAGGGCCATATGACCAATTGCCACAAATAGCATAAAACGGCATGTTTCCAGGAAATAAATACAGACATAAGTAAAGTCCGATACCTCTTGAATTAAGTTAGTTTTTAAATGCTACCTTCTGCGAAATGAAAATTAGATTTGCGTGAAAATGTTAAATCAGTGATTATTGTGGGTGTAACACCTCCTTCACCTAGTAGAGATGCCCCTGGGAACAATGCTTTAGGTTGAGGCGTTAGTGAATGTGAAAAAGGCAAGCTTATTCGCCTCCATGAACGATTTTCTAAAGATGATCGGTGTTAGGTCATTGTCGAGATATTGACACACATTTTTATATCCTTATAAAAATAACAACAAATACGAGATTACAATTAACGATACAGCCGGTAGCATGTAAACCCATAGCATCCCTGCGGCATTAAGGCTAGTCTACATGGTCAAACCCAGGCAAATGTTGCCCCACATGTAAAGGGTTATTTTGAAATAGTCAATTTGAAAAACGGATCCAATCACACCTGGATGTGACCTTGTAAACCGGCCTTTTACATATATTAACAATGTCATGCGGTTTAAAGACTAAAAATTAAGATACCCTGATACAAAAAGAATTGATGCAAAGAAGAAAATAAACTTTTTGCGTGAGAGGAATCAAATGGGATAAAATTATGCACATATAATTTCATGCATGGAACCTTATATAAAACGTTCAGAAATGTGCCGAGAAAGTGCCGAGAAAACAGCATATCAGTGAAGTGTATGCATTGCAAAGCCGTCATTAATTGGGCATAAAACTTTCGTAGTCTCTTTGAAATTATATGTAAATTTATAGAGATTCGAAATGCTCAATCCTACACGTAATTGAGTAAGAACTGCTAATCTTTTTGGATCATTCACACCATAAGTAGGTTTTGCAGGAGGTCGAATAAACGATAATAGCTTATTTTTAGATATACTTACAGATGTGGACAGCTTGATCTCAGGATCAAGCCTATCCCATTCATGCAAACAGTTTGGGTAAATCTAAAAAGAGTTTTCTTGCAAAGATCTGGCCAGTTAAGGATTTTCTACGCAAGTTGTAGGCAGTGGGTTGAAGTATGGGTATTGGAATTCTTGTATAATCAGGATTAATTTCATTAATCATTTTGTAAAATAAAATAAGACGTCTACACCACCTACACGAGTTTAAGGATTCCTAACCGATATCATTATACAATTGACCCCGGATGGAGATAATGTGTATCATTACCGTATTCACTTTTGTATTCCCGCCTTCTCCAATAATTCTGCATCTCCAATAGTCTATATTGCTTCTCCAATAATGCCGCCTCTCTTGTAATCCTGCAAAAAAAACTTGGAAATCAGAGTACGTGCAATCATTCTTAACTTGATACAATTTTAAGTCCTACGATCCTTCTTACTATTTGTAGTACAAAGCGTGACGAAATATGTCTTTTTGTGACCGCAATCGAGGCTTTGTTTCAGGAAGATGTCTTCTTTTCTGCAGCTTGGCTAAGTTTAAGGGACTTCGACATACTTTCCAAAATATAATATTATTCAAATTTTGAAACGTAACAGGAAATAGTTTTTTTAACTAATATCACGCTTATAAATTCCAATTTTAACAAATGTAGTTTAGGCATTTTACCTAAAAGGATTGACGGCAAATGCTTAGCTTTACTGTACCAGTTAAGAAATCCTCAAATTTCAGAAAATGATAGAAAATTAAACCGTTTTGCTGAACGCTATTTGAGATATATTTCGCACAGATGTTAATTTGAAATATATTTCTTAGATGGTTACAAGAAAGGTAACAGACGACATCATCGAACTTTGTTATCAATTATAATGACATCTTGCGATCTCTCGGATCAAACAAAGCCCTGGGAAGGAGCTTATAAAGTTTCAGATTTGCTGTATGCTGAATTTTTTAACCAAGGAGATATGGTAAGTAACTGTAAAGTTGGTTACTTCTGTATACTAGTTGTGCTTATACTTACTTGTACTCGCTTATACTCATGCATACTTTACTGGTTACTTACCAGATACATTAAATATGTTAAGTAATCTATACATCGGATACTTATGCATACCGGTTATATTTATACTTATTTATACTCATTATACTTCATACTGGTTTTACCATATTCATTACATGTGGCAAGTAACCAATACATTGGATACTTATGCATATAGGTTATACTTATACTTACTTATACTCATTATACTTCATTTTGGTTGCTGACCATATACATTACACGTGGTCAGTAACCAATACATTGGATACTTATGTAAACTAGTTATACTTACTTATACTCACATTTACTTATACTGGTTACTACCAATACATTACATATGGTAAGTAACCGATTCACTGGCTAAACTTACTTATGCTTACTTATAATCATGCATAATTATGCTGCTTACTTACCATTACCTTACGTTTGGTAAGTAATCGGTTCATTGGTTACTCAAGTATACTGATTATGCTTATACTTAGCTATTCGCACTTATAATCATGTATACTTACACTGGTTACTTACCATATACATCACATATGGTAAGTAACCAACGCATTGGCTACTTGTGTATACTGGCTAAATATATACTTACTTATGCTAACTTATAATCATGCCTACTTATGCTGCTTACTTACGTTATGTTACATTTGGTAAAGTAAGCGATGCATTGGTTAATTATGTATACTGATTATACTTATACGTACCTATGCGTACTTATACTCAAGCATGGCCAAGTGGTTAAGGCGGCGGACTCATAACCCCAAGGTCGTGGGTTCGACTCCCACCAAGGTCATACTTGCTGCAAAAGTGTGAGGAGAGCTGCTAACTCTCTGTAATT
>JAYJMH010069635.1:0-11259 GCA_036873815.1 Phacellophora camtschatica | reverse complement strand
ATCTCTAATCGAATCTCTTGAATCTCTTGAATCTCTAATTTAGAGATTCGTGAATCTCTAATTCTAGATAATGCTCCTAAATAATCAAATATTGGCTTAGAGACCTGGGTTCGAGTATCCAAGTCAGAAAATGACATTTGGGGGCAATATTTCGATAAGACCTTAATTTTATTGTATTCTCTATCCAAAAATATATAAGTTCGCCAAGTTTCACGTTTCTATTACTAACGGAATGTATTAAAATGTGATATTTTAGTTGAGAGGACTGGGCTCTATTACCCCAGTCTAAAAATAGCATTTGGGGGCATTTTTCAGCTGGGGTCCCGATCTAATCGTGTTCAGCACATCAAAATCTATGACTTCACTAAGTTTCATGCTTTCCTCATTAAATGCACGATTCTTATAACATTTGTCCTTAACAGCCCTTACTATAAAAAAATATGCTATCGCACACCATACTACAGTCAAATCTCGCTCATTTATTTCTTGATTCATCGAGGGCAAATTTAACTCTTTGTTGTTCCTGATTCGTGGTCATGGAGGGCAAATTTAGCCCATTGCCGAGGCATTGCCATACCACTACCAGCAAAAATAGAGTAGAGAGAAAAATAAATCAATCCAGCCCACAAAAGTGAAAGATATGTTTATTCCTTTTTTGGTAAGTTTGTCTTAATTTTAAACTCATCAATTACAAACTTTTTGTCTAAGTGGTAATAGATAGGCCGCCCACTAGCTAGACTACATGCATACACGTTTTTTTATATGAGGAACACCTTACAAGGAACTCCAGGCTGAAATTTGGGTATAAATTATTTTCATATCTGAGAAAGCAGTAGAGATCAAGAGTAGAAATTAAGTATGCACAGTTTAGTTAGAGCAAGCATGCCTTGACTTGATTGATAAAGTATTATTTTTAATGTTTTTTTTAGAAAGCGTAGTAGGAGGTACAAAATTCTCAAAAATTCATGAAAACATTGAAAGATTCCTTATATAAAAAAAACGTGTATATTGCATTTGGCATATGGATCTGGAGAAATCTTCTACTTTTACTTTTTAAAAGTTATATGCTCAGCATCACAGCTATAGCCATTTCTTATTCAGTTATCAACAAATAAACAATGTTGTAACCTTGTTCCATTCACTACATACATCATACATATCACTTTTATTAATTGAGTATGAAGGAGCACTAATAATTATAATATATCAAACCAGGGAGTTTTAGGCTTGTGGCCTATAGAACCACAAATATTATTAAGTATTAAGTTTTAATAGTATATTAGTATCAAGTCTTAATAGTATATTAAGTATTAAGTTTTAATGGTATTAAGCATTATCAAGTATAATTTTAAGAGAGTATGACCAAAGGCTTTAATTATACTCACTTGCTTTTTGATGAGTGTGCAAGCAACAAACCTTGACAGCTTGCTAAAGATTACACAATTTTTGTTATAAATTTGACATCAGAAAGAAGAAAAAAAAATCTCATGGCAAAATTTATTTTCTTAATTTTTTTCTATTGCTGTGTTTTTTTTTTCATGATGATAGTTACAATATGAAGGGAGTTTGTGAAGTAGTCCAAAGTGAGTCCAGATAAATTTCTTTCACTCAGAAACATCCACAGGTCTTTTGTGAAACCAAGGTTTTATGAAACCCCATGACTTTTTATCCCAGAGGTATTTCATCTAACATTAAATCTGCAACATGAGCTTTTATTCAATGTATCATCCAAATTTTTTGCATTTACAGGAATTAAAAAGTGCAACTCATCAACAAGGAATTAGTTCTATCAATAACACATTAATGTAACATGGAAATGCTGCATAATAATGTTGAATTTGGGACAGGTTGTCGGAAAACAGCTTCAAAGCATGATGGTAGTGTTATCATTCGGCAAACATATGAGACAGTCACAGTTATTTCAGATTTTTCTTGCAAGAAATATTACAGTGGTGAGTCTTGTCCAGCCCAGCAAGTTTTAGCCAAATGCAGTTATGAAAGCTTTCAAACCATTTGGTACAAAAATTATATTCATCTAGAAAATTGCATTCATTCATAAGTATTTTCCACATATAGTCCCACCTCAAACATAAGTGCATATACTTATATCTAAATTAAGGTGCATGTGCCTGATACCGATAAATCTTTTTCAAAAATGATAACAAAAAATGAACAATTGGTATTGTCACTCTTGGCCATTTCTGAACATGGTCCTTTGACATGGAATTGGCATGGCATGGCACCATTTCCTTGGTACATGGCATGGCACTATTTCCTTTTGGTACATGGCACTTGGAACCATTTCCTTGGTACAGTTGAGTCTAGTTATAGTCACTTATATTTTCAAGAAAAGTGTGACTATAAGCAGGAGTTTATTCATAAGGGTTTGTTTGACCAGAGGTAAATTTGGGAAACAGTGGTGATGTGATAATAACTGGAGTAGGACTATAAGCAGAGTGACTATAACCGGAGTCAACTGTATATGGCAATTATACTTTACATGGCACATTGCACCGTTTACATGCTTGCTCTTTCTTGTTGTTGTTGATGTGCCTATATGGAAGTTTTGTTATGCGCATGCCCTCATAAGCAGAACAACTGACCAATCTTATCTCCCCAACAACTCACAAAAATTTTGAGGTCCTGAGGGCATTTATTTTTTGGAAAAACTTCCCTAGGAACAAAAATGAAATCAGAAGACATTTAATGAAATTTTTTAATTTTGATTTTTGCAATCTTTTCAAGGTTGTGAATTTATCAAAGCGATATCTGGACTTGAATGTCAACTCTGCAATGATTTGTTCAACAGTGGAGGGGAGGTTATTGATCATGTAAAAACTTCTAAGCACTTAAAAAATTATCAGGTCAGTGTAAGAACTATTTTTGTCATTTTATAAATCTATACTGCAGAGGCATGGAGAACTTTGCACTTCTTTCATACTTGATTTGTTTTCATGTTTTCAAAAATGCAAATGAGGTGATAGTATTGATGAGGCTAGATTGAAAATCCAAGTTGTCCAAATTATATCTCTATTCATTGTCTTCTATCTCTGTCATTTCATTTTTGACACAGAGTTTTTAGGATATTATGAATTGCCTTTGTTCCAGTATGCTGGGACATGGACCGTGCAAGAGCAAGGGGAACAGCAAGTCAACTTGGATCCCAACACAAGCGAAAAATATTACTTCTGATATTTTGCTTTTGAATCAAGTTAAAAATCACTTTTTCATTTTTTCTTCATTCTTTAGCGGCAATCACATTTCAATTTAGGTTATATTTATTGCTCATAACATAGCTAAGGTTATCAACATTGAACATTGAGGCGAACCAAAAATTGGAAGCGAACCAAGACGCAGAGATATAAATTTTCTGAAATTGAATTGAGGATAAACTTTCCTCTTGTTTTTGAAGTTGATTTTTAGTTTTCACAGTAGTATCTTCCTGCACTTATACTTGCTGCACTAATATTTTCCAGGAATATTTGAAGAATTCTTCCGACTATTTGACAATTAAAGTACTCCGAACCCAAGAGATAGGTAAAATTCTCGAAGAGAATCCGGGAAAAGAAATCATTCTGGAAGAATCTATTGAAGAAAGGAAGGGAAATGTTAAATATTTGGTACAAAATGATCCAAAATTTGTAAGTTTGTTTTATTGCTTTGAAAACTTTGCCTCAACCATTTCCCCCCCGGGAATGGCCATATGGCCCATTGATAAACATCGTAAAAAACGTCAAATTTACGGGTGGTAAACGCACACAAAACATTCTATAATTTCAGATACTTCAATGTAAGCTTATGATTTTATAAATATTAGTAATTAGTAAAGGTGCCCTCGCTAAGGCCGTTCCTTTTCAAGCAAAAATTTATTCCTATGTCTAAATTTATTCCTATTCTGATGTGATAAATCATCGCACCTCAAGGTGAGTTTTATTTAGAATAAATGCATGTACAAAACTGGCGTTTTTGTCCCACACTCCATCTTTTGTATAGGAAGATTTCATCCTTCTTGTGTGAGATCTCGGATCTCGTAGAGTGGGAGATTACCACCTGACCAACCGGGGAGGAGAGGAGTTCGGTAGTCGTGGCACACTTTGCATTTCTTTGCAATGGAAATATACGTTATGACAAATCATATTACTTCAACTTAGTACAAAAAATAAGAGCATTGAGCACTTTATATTGTCTTGTACATTTTTTGCAAGACCAAATAATTTAGTCTATAGATACATATCTATCTAAAATTTATTTCTGTTAGATTTACTATCATAACGACAACAAAGAAAGGCATGCTGAAGCTAAAATGGATGAGCAAAGAAATGGCAGTGTTGATTTTGCAGAAAGCATCTGTTTTGTTAATGATATGGACTTAGTGCCAGAAGCAATCTTTAATGAGAATACTATTACTACTTTGAATGTTAATGAGCTAGAAGGGGATAAAGAATACTCAGATGAGACAGCCCAGAAAAAGATTATCCAGACTCATGCAAGACCAAAATGTAAAGACGAATCCGGAACGGAAGTGTTGACACCGGGTACGACAATGGCTTACCTTCACACAACAATTCCAAAGGAATATAGTAACTCAAGTGGAAAGAATGCAACAGGCAATCCGACTGACCTAGTTGATAATAATTTTAATGTAGAAGACATTGTCAACAGAAACGGGAGTATTTCGCTTTGTGAAGGGGTGACTGGTGACGACAAAATAGCCGAAGAGTTGGGATATTTTATCGTCGAAAATAAAGAGCAAAATGTGTTTGAGGTATATAATTTGGTTAACGATGACTGCAAGAAAGGGGACTTTAGTTCGACAGAAAATAAGAGCGAAGATGGCAGCAAGGATGTTCCGGGTGAAGATATTGATTATGGGAATATTACAACGATTGACGAGGTAAGTTAATCCTTTCACTCAGAGGGAGGGTCCTATTGCCCATCTTCAAACAAATTAGAACATCATATATCCAGGAGCAGGAGGTGAATGCGGACAGACGTTCAGATATTGTATGGTAATTTGACATTTTGAATTAATTGGTTTGCATCTTCTACTCCCTGACAAAATGAAAGGTACATATAATTTGCCTGTTAATTAGGTATAAATCCGGACACAAAAGGGCATCCGGACATGTTTATTGGCATTCGAACATCAAAGGACATCCGGACATGTTGATTAACAAACAAATTCTCGTTTAGTTAGTTTCGTTAAACGACCAATCAATGACAATGAGGGTGTATTTATTTTGAACACAAGATTAGATCTGCGTTTCTTTTGAGTGTGACCTAATTAATATTAATTGGGCTTTTTTCTTTTAGATTGGCGCAAATCAACTAACGAATATTGGTGCAAGGATAGTGGACGGTCAAATGGATAAGGAAGTTGCTTCCACCAGAAACAACGTTATTCAGAATAATGTGAAAGAAACGACTTGTAAGAAAGTTAAACGGTCTGTCAACCCCAAAAGAGGGAGATTTCCTTGCGGTGATTGCGGTAAGATATCGAATTACATTCATAACTTAAAACAACACCAGTTGATACACACTGGTGAGAAAATACACAAGTGTGACCAGTGTGATATGCGATTTTTACGAAGGGGTGACATGAAAACTCATCAGCTCACGCATATAGGGGAAAAAACACATTTTTGTGTCACATGTGGAAAGGGCTTCTTGCAAAAGCGTTATTTGACTCGTCACCAGTTGATACACGTCGGTGAAAGGAATTATACTTGTGAAACATGTGGCAGCAAATTTTTGCGAAAATCTGATTTAAAACAGCACACGGTTGTACACACAGGTGAGAAGAAACATGTTTGCGATATTTGCAGAAAAAAATTTACACAGATTAGTTCCTTGAAATCACACGAGGTAATACACTCAGATGAAAAGGAGCATATTTGCGATGCATGTGGCAAAACTTTGCGTGAATCTGAATTGAAACGGCACCAGTTGACTCACACAGGAGAGCATATTTGTGATATATGCAGCAAAGGATTTTCAGCAAAACGTAACATGAAAAGACACAGATTATTGCACACCGGTGAAAAGAAACACAATTGTGATGTGTGTGGAAAGAAATTTTTACGAAGGGATAAAATGCTGAAGCATCAATCGACACACACAGGGAAGCCTCGATTTGCAACAGTCACGTGTGATGAGATTGTGTTTTCCCAAAACGAAAATGGAACTTGAGAAAGCGCTTGGTAACATACACAACGGGAAACAAATTTGCATACAAATCGCATTTCCTCCAATAAACACCTGGTCTCAAATGGACGCATCCCCTTTTGATATACAGTGACACCTCTTGTAAAAACACCTCCCTACAACGGACACCTTGCAACGGTCGTCCCAAAGGTGTCTGTTATATGGAGGTTTCACAACGGACACCTTGCTGTTGTCCCGAATTTTCCGCTCTATAGATGCTGCATAAAATCGTTGAATAGTTTAAGAAATGCTGGGGGGGGCGTTTATTAAGAGTAAATACGGTATTTTATGAAAAGAATAGGAGGTCGTGTACAAGAATCGAGCATCATCCTAGTACTAGGAACATCATTCCCAGAACGACAGAATGATGGACTATCCTACTACAACAGAGACAAATTTTGTAACAATAGTGAAATTGGCACACCAATTTCAAAGCGATTTGTCGTCAAAAACAAAGCAAAACTCTCTTAACTGTAAAACGTAAACACCTCTTCCGCAACCATACAAGGCTTGTTTACATTTTCCGGTTGAGATGGTCGATTGTTTTTATTGTTTTCAACGTATAATTCCTTTGAAATTGGTGTTACAAAATTTGCCTCGGTTTCCTACTATTGGGATGATCCACCCTCCTTGTAAACAAGGCTGTTGGTTAGTTGGAGCGGATCCATTTTGTTTGTGTTCTTATTTCGTCTAGTGTAAACGTGGTATTAGAGTCTGCTATTTGATTCCAAGTTCCAGAAAAATGCTATCGTCCGACGTTTTGACTTACTGAGCGTTTACAACCGATCCTGTCAAACGAATTAGCCCGGCTCGTAAAGGAAAATGTTCCGGTACCCGGATCGTAGTAGGAAACCAAGAAAGAATCTTTTTACCAGTATAACATGTTTACTTGTATATGTTGTTTTCTCTGTTTATATTGACTTGACGTTTGGACATGTTAACCCTTTCACGCCCGGATTTATTTTTTCTAAACAGGCAGATTCTACGAAAGTATCATTTTGCAGGGGGTAGCTCTTTCAAACCAAATTAATTCATAAGACAAACTTACGTTGAAATATCATAAATTTATTTCTGCATTTACCTCTTGAAAATGTGACGTTTTACACTGTTTACAATAGGCCATATAACCCTTCCAGGGGTGAACGAGTTACCAAAATAGAATGTTAAATAGGTTTTTCAGAAGTGAAGATTTACTTTTCTTTGTTTTAGTCATCAATGAAGATGTACTTTTTGAAACGTTTGTGAGAAATTATATTTTTCTTCATTTTCTCGCCTGTTTTGTTTGGAAATGGTAGTTTTGAGAATTTTTCAGCATGCATCAAAAACGGCCTCAAAATTTATCCGAGTACAGTTGAAGGGTTGCAGCACACTATCTCGAACTCTCGAAGGGGAACGAAAATTTAATAAACATAGTGTAGCGTGTGGTGATAATTATATTTTAATGTAATTTATAGATTTAGTTAGGAATGAAAATTTGTTCGAGTTGGCGGGGAACATCCAAAAAAATTAGCTGAAGGAACAGGGAAAATGTAAATTTTTGTAGGGGAACAGAAAGAACATTAAATTCAAAGGAGCAATTTTATTGATCAATTCAAGTAAAACCTCAAAGGGAACAATAAAAAAAATCTTCAATAGAATGAGGGAACATTGTACCCCCCCCCCCACTAAAAAACTGATTTTAAGGGTAAGGATTTCAAAATTTCAGAAATTCATCAAACCAAAGAAAATAAAAGAAACTAACCTGAACCAAAAACACCAATCTTAACGCGAAGAGTTTGCTCGGCACCGTCTCACTCGCTCTTTCCATCCTCGTCTGTCCCTATCGCAGCCCGGCAGGCAGCTCCAGTTGATCAAGATTCGTTGGATACGGTCACTCGGGTGTTGTTTTGCCGTGCTTCCACAGAAGAAGGCTACTCGCAAGCCTGTCATATCTACGCCCAACTAGACTTCAACCTTATACGATTTGTAGAAAAACCTTCATTTCAAAATGTTTAAAAATCTACATTATAACTTCTGAAGCAAGGGCCGATTTTGTGAAACGAAATATTCACGACTGAAAAAAACCGTGCAATTTGTCTCTCGGATGAATATATTTCACACCTTTCAATACAGCCAAGAAAACCACATAAACAAAACCACAAAGTTTTCTTTGTCTAGAATTAGCCTCGTTTTGAACATTGATGAAATTCCCATTGGTACAAAAACGTTTAAACTTCATTGTCTTTTGGGTCCTTTGGGAGAGAAAGAGGCAAGAATGAGCACTCCCAGTGGAAATACAGGAATGGCCTCAAGAACAGGTTCTATTTCCTAAAAGGTCAATTCTCAGACACCTTTTGCTTTCATGCTTTCAGGAGCAAAGATTTTGGAGAGTTTCTAGTTTCTGGGCCGTTTCTAGAAAAAGGCTGCCGGAAAAATAATTGGCTTTCAAGAGCACGCCCTTACTAAAAATCATACGTAAACTTACAGATGTATTAATATCTTTTTAAATCAATTTTTCTACAATTATGATACACTTTATATGCACCATTACTTTTCGGCATAATTACAAAATGTACAAATGAATAATTAAAAACAGAAATAATGAAAACAAATATAACTTAACAAACATAACCGCGTGAGAAATATTGATTCAAATGTAAACAAATTGACTGGTGAACGAAATACCAAATTGTCCTACACTTTTAACTAACTAACTCGACTGAAAATACGTGTCCCCCTTCCAGAAGCGCTGGGGGTAAGGGGAAGCGATTGCCCCTCGAATATTCTCCACAGTCTATTTTCAGATTCGTCTAAATTCGATGAGGAATTCATTTTCAGGTTTCTCGAAAGATAGATTGGGGTGTGGCCAAAGTTTATAGCCAAAGTAAACGTCTTGGTCCCAAAAAAATGTTCTCGGCCCCTCTTTCATTCAATGTCACTGTAACTGAGTCAGCACTATATCATAGAAAAGTAACGAACCCAGGCTATCCCCAGATATATGACAAATAACAATTGTACATTTAGTTCTTGAAGTTTTTTTAAATGTAAATTTTATTCGAAATGAAATGAGAATTATCTTTTCACAAATTTATTCTTTAAATTTTTGATTCAATACTGAAAGTTCCTAAGTTTTTCATACAAGTTTTAATCCAACCTAGTTTCTTAGAAAAAAGTCAGCAGCAAGGGAAATTGACACGATGAAATTGTCAACATTTTTAAAAACATCAGCGACGATTCTATGTCTCACATGACCCCTAGGTAAACACGAATGTTGAAATATATAGCAAATTAAATGAGTGGATAACATTGCCAACGAACAATTGTTTGTAAACGAACCAAAAATACTTAAAACAATGGTAACAAAATCCCATCACTCCTGAGAGATTTATGTGCCAAAAAGCAACAACAATATAAATAACATTCAACATGTAAATGCTTACTTTAAATAAGTGCTACAAAATTGCAAACATTTTGAAAATAAGCTGAAAATAATTATGTCTGCGTCTCGGACGCAAAAATAATAAAAACAGACCAAAGTAGCAAATTAGAGTTGATTTAAAAAAAGATATTTACCTAACTGCAAATAGAAAAATAGCTACGAAAGAAAATTATTAGGAGCCTGGTCACCATTTGTGGTTGCTGTGGAAATATCTCACCTTCAGAATATCAAAGATTGTGTGAAAAAAGCCTGCAAATTTAGTATGTACCGGATGTCAAAAAAAAGTTCTGACTATTGAGAAATCACAAAATTTGAGTGTGTTACCAATAAAGCTCATTTCTATGTTGCCAATTACAAGAAGGGATAAATTAATTGTTGCAATGTCAAAATTTCACCAGCGCATTAAAAACAATGTAATTTTTCCGGATTAAAAGCGATTTTGATGCATGGTATAAGTTGTTGCAAGTTGCCATCACTTCATATTGTTGAAAATGGTGTTAGAACTTGTTAGGAATGATACAAAAATATTTGCTGGATTGAAAAATATTTTTAAAATTTAAATTACGTCATCAGGTTTTAAAAAGTATAGCTCAAAATTAGGTTTTTCAAGTCGAAATTACGTCATTATTCGTAACAGTTACCAAAATAATGGCAGCTTCTAAAATTAATTTGGTTCTTCTTACGTTAGCAGAAAAACTAATTTTTGAAATTCGTAACAAAATTAAATTTTGACGATTTTTGAAACGGCAGAACTTTTTCTGGTTCACCCGGTATTAAGAAACGAAAAAATATCTAAATTAGTTGGGAACTTTATCCCTTCAAACCCTGGAAAATGGCGTAAATTCCGGTGCACAAGCACTCGACTTTTCCAAGGAGTCCGCTTATGCTATTAAAGGAATCGACCTATCCAAGGACTCCATTTTGTTACTTTGAATGTGGGCCCATTTACACACAGGGTCTCGTCTATTACACTGGGATTTACAGCAGTGGTTATTATAACCAGTGACTTATTTCGCAGTGTGCAAAGTATCACTTAATCTGTAGTACCTGAGATTAGTATGAGGTCTGGAAAGCTCCTCTTGAGTTCGTCAGGTGTGATGAGACCACATTGCTCAAAATTATAACAAGAAAGAAACGGCGGTCTTTGCCACAATCAGGTATCACTCTACGGGCTACAGCTAAGTGTTGCAAGCATATTACCCTACCTTCTAACTCAACAACTATCGAAGCTACTAACTATCGAGGCTACCTTCTAGGCGTCTTCGGCGATCCTCTTTTCAACTGATCTGATCTGGAGTTTGGCGTTCCTCTTTTGGATATATTAGAGTTTGTTTTCGACGAAGAAGGCTTTGAAGTCTGCCAGCATTCTTTCCTTAACTGAATGCCGTCTACTTGAATAGACAGGGATTTCGCGGGAATTTGAGAGAAAGATTTCGCGCCACTGCTATATCTAAAAATAGAAATATAAAGTTTTTGAGAAGTCATCAGAACTCAGGGGCTGGATTAAAATTGCGTTCAAATCTTTGAATGGTTGATTTTCTAACAAAATTGTTTTCTTCTTCAAAATTGTTTTCTCCTAACCAAATTGAACAACATTCACATCTCGTGGCATTGTTCGAGCGGAATATCTAAACACT
>JAYJMH010069624.1:0-11260 GCA_036873815.1 Phacellophora camtschatica | reverse complement strand
TTTCCAAGTACTTTAGCTGCCATTTGTTCTCCAGATAACTTTTCATCGAGAATGCATCCAAGGTAAGTAACTTGCGAGTATTGTTTGATTTCGATGTCTCCTCTGTTAATGCTTATTTTTTTCCTGGCTTTATTCTTATTTCGTGCAAAGACAATACTTTTTGTTTTGTCCTCTCCTAAGTGTATACTCAATTTTTTTCCAATAAACCAATCGCAAAGAGAGTTGAAATTTTTGTTCAAATTTTCTTCTAATGTTTTAGCATTTTTATCACTAAAGTCTGATAACAGTAAAACTGTAAGGTTTAAAACCATCAAACAGAAAGTTACAGCAGCGTTTTGATGAAGTTAAAGTTTCCATCATATAGGTTTTTCATCATGTAAAACTACATTCCCCTATCAAAGGTATTCGAACGGTTGAAAAATGGCGACGGCTTCCATGACCTTTCACGAAAAATCCCAAACTACAATAAAGGTATTTTACCAACAAATCATCAAAAACTTCCTCTTTTCAAGCTGCTGGCGTTGCTTTTAAAAATAAATAAAATGCAGTAAATAGTTTTTAATGTCGATCTCAAACAAATTTTTACAGTTTTGAAAGTTAAACAAAAACGGCTTTTGTTCAATTTTCAATGGATAAAATCTGATAAAAAAGATATTGCAATTCCATTAAAATTAATTTATATCCGTTGCATAATTTCTAACTCTGTTTAAAAGCAAAATTTCAAAATATACGATTTTCAGACAAATGTAAGCTAAAATATTATTTACGCCTTTTCACAGCTTTGATTTTTGGTTAAGAATTCAATTAGAATGTCACCTCTGTTTTCAATGTGCCTTGGAAAATCAAATTTTTTAGAGAAGTAGGCATATAACACCACCAAATTTTTTTAATTTCAATCAAGGAAAGGTTTGATTCATCCCAATTTCCAAAGATGGCTTTTTCACTCTCTTGCTCGCAACATGTTTGATCAGCTTTAAAGTTTCGTGAATAAAATTGGCTAAAAGCTAAATATTTGTTTTATTTCATTATATTTATTTATTTATATTTGTTTCTCTATCCTCATCTCTATCATGTTAAACTAAACTTTGTATTACTTAATAAGAAGAAATTTATAAAGAAAAGCTCCAAGCGTTATTCGGTTTTAAAACATTTATAATGACTGATTACTCAAGAATTACTGAAGCACAATAGTTGTAAACTTGC
Source organism: Phacellophora camtschatica (assembly GCA_036873815.1). Lineage (NCBI taxonomy): Eukaryota > Metazoa > Cnidaria > Scyphozoa > Semaeostomeae > Ulmaridae > Phacellophora > Phacellophora camtschatica. The sequence continues at coordinate 10,057 of JAYJMH010069624.1, read as the reverse complement.
ATTGGCAACAACTGAATAGCAATCAACGTTTTTCGTGACAATATATTATTTAAAAGCCTCCGCAAATAGAAATTTAAGAGATCTCAAATTCAGTGAATTGTTTAAGAAGAATTTTTAATTATTTTATATAGCTATTTTAAGTGTTACTTTCAGAACACATAATATTACCACATAAATTCACGCATCGTGAGTTTGGACAATGGTCCAACTACTAAACATATTGCCTCGTGAACTAAAAGAGAAATGAAGAAACTGGAAAAGACTTTCAAATACCTTGGTTAAAGGCTTTTAAATAAAAAAAATAATAACTTTCGTTTCCTATGCATTTTAAATAATTTTAGTAGAAAATATTTAAATCTGCAAGAAATTGATGATAATTCATAAAATACCAATACAGTAAGAGCCCGCCAATAAGAAAATTATTTATAAGAAATTACAGGCTTGGTTCTTGGCAAAAAGCATACGTTATATTTGAAAAATTTTATTTCACTATTAATTATTTCACTTTTAATAATAGAAGTGAATTGATGCACTTTTACAATATTGCATGCCCCTACCAGATGCGCAAATACGGCTAATCTTTGACGGTTTAGGATAAATCATCACTAAACCAGTTTAAATATTTATTGAGGATTTTTTTTTACGCTTGTGTTTACGTCATAATTAATTTTCGAGAAGGCTCCGACAAGTTTTTGCTTGATGGTGGTCCATCAAAGATTATCTGCTTTTTTGGAGCACCTGAGCCAAATACCATATAATTTTTGAGAATATTAAATAACCAAACAGGCGGATTCTTGAAAACAGCGGAAAATATATCTAGTTAATGGCGGTTTCTTACAGTATTCGCAGAAAAGATATTTAGTTACCTTTGACATATCACACGCAGTGACAAAGCTATTCCGTGAAAGAAGATCAAACGAGTATACTCTCTGCTTTACATTTTGTGCTATCTTTGCCTCACCACAACCCATATCTACAACAGTGAGATCTGCTGGTCTGAGAAAAAATGTAATATTTACTATTGAGATTAAAAGTAATATTCGTGCTATATGAAAAGACCAATACCATTAAATATTAGTGGAATGCTTTGGTTAGAATAAAATCTGAAAAATCAAATACGCAAATCAATCAATGGATTGTCAATTAATGCAAATGCAAAGGAATTCAAAATACCAAAATTGTTAGTAGCTACAGAAAGGAATCACTACTACCAATTTTCAGCAAGTAACATTGTTCAAGCAATAGATGTTTTTTCACAATTTAATAAACTATCAAAGATTTATCTTCTGTTTTACATGCGGAGTATAGACATTAATGTTAAAGGAGAACTGCGGGATAAAATGTACTTTGCTTAATATCCAAGAGTTTGAGGCGTACTTAACGTTTCTGAAAATATTTTTGCAATATTTCGCACCGATTTCGAGTTATTTACCGTTAAATCGACGACCAACGCCCTTTTCGAGAAAGGACGGGACTGCCCGAGGTCAGTTTTGCAAGTGCAAATTGCCTGTGTCTGTGTGAAGTCAAATGTGATCAGTGGTTTTGTCTTCGCAACAGGAGAAAGTAAGAAACCTGAGTCACGTTCTCGTTAAATTCAGCCAATAAATAGTTTAAAGAGGGTAAATGGTAAGAATGTTAAGAAAGAAGAAATGTATAATCTATCTGCTAAAGATCAAGTCATTAATTCCCAAACGTGATATGGAAAACCTAATTTCTTTGAGGGAAACCAGATTGCACTTATCTTGTTGAAAAGAACCATGAGGAAAATGACAACGCCAATTTACAGCGAATCAGGCTTTCAATAATTTGAAATTTCTTTCATATCTTCACGATCGACGATCCTGCTGAAAGAGCTCCATGTGCTACCTAGTCAATTTCTTAAGAGACGTTAAATTGCTATTTCTTTCCAATAAACTTCTCACTCTTTCCATGTTCTCTGCTGAGCGAGTAACTCTCGTTCTCCTGCCATTACCTTTATTCCAGTTCAAGGTTGTATGATTTGCTCTTGCGGAAAGGGCAGGAATATACGAAGGCAGCAAAAACGAAATATCGTCTAACCTTATTTGCATTTTCTATTAGATCCATCTATAGACTTATCCAAACTTTTTGATCTGGAATAATTCTGTAAATTGTGTAGTTTATGTGGAGCAAATATCATTATAATCTTCATGATTATACACTCGTTGATCTTCTCAACATCATACTGCACACTACAGTTTTCCAATATCAATGTTAGAGTGTTGATAGTACTTTGTACTTAGTTTCAATTTTGATGGTACTTAGTGTCAATGTTTATGTCTGAAAATTCTTTGATGTTTTTTGTTACTTTCTTTAGCAACGTGGTTTTAGGTCTTCTTCTTGGTGATTGTTCTGTCTCTATGCATTTGTGAATTGCTATTTTTGCTGGCGACTTATATGGTAGGCATAAAAATGTCCAAGCTTATTTAGTCTTCTTTTAAATATGATTTTACTCCTTGGCTTTTCTTTTGTCATCTGGTACAGATCTTGGTTTGTAATGATATATGACCAGTAGATATTTAGCACTTTACGGAGTTGTTTTCGGTAAAAGTTGTTAATAGAATCTTCAGGTTTTTCACAAGAGTCCTTATCTCAAGAGTTATACAAGAATACGCATTTGATACATAGTTCAACAATTCTTTTTTCCCTTTTGCTTCGAAATATATTATTCAGAGTGTTCAAACTGCTCTTACTCATACTCAAATTTTCTTTCACTATCTCCTGCAGTATCAAGAAGCGTTTCAAGGTATAAACATTTTTCCAGTTGTCGTGATCATTTCTAAAGCTGGAGTTTAACTAACCGTTTTATCTTTATTAATCGTAAAAGATTTTTTTTATAACAACGGGTAATATTCGTTGAATTTAATTTATTTTGCTGAATCAGTTGGGATGAAACCGATGTCATCAGCGTATTTTGGTTCAATTTCCGCGTTGTGTATATCTTTATCTATGAGCCAATCGATGTCTGACCATAATATTTTGTCTCTGAGGTCTTCCTTTTATATAAATAGCTTGAGAACTTGTTCTCGAAATATCCAAAACGTATACGCACAGAAGAAAGAGCAATTTAAATATAAGAAAAATTACAGACAAGTTGTTGTCAAATGTATAAGACATAAAACTCACTCGTGAAAGAGCAAGAATATGAAGAAAATAACTGACAAACTGTTGCTAAAAATCTAATAAACATTTGCTCATTCATAGAGCAGCATGAATTTAAAGAAAATAACTGATAAATTGTTGTTAAAATACAACTCACTTGTAGCGAGCAAATGCAGAAAATAGCTGATAAATTGCCTTTAAATTGCTGATAAATTTTATCTGAAGTGTTACACTTCCAGGTATAAATTTTTTCAAAGATACCCTTGCATATGTAGTCCAGGCGAGGAAGGGGGGGGGGATCGTCACCTATCAAGGGAATTTACAAGACCAACTATTTTTGATCAATTTTTATGCGCTAAATTACGAAAATCGTTGTTATACTGGGAGTTTCAGCCAAGTTCAGCCTTAGTCCCACGATATCCCCCGTTTTGGTGGAAAATAACACTTTCATTAAAACCTGTTAAAATAATGGCTTTTTCCTAATTTTAGGCTGCTGATTACGAAAATTGATGTCATAAAGCGAAGTTTTATACCCTGGAGCCTCTTTCCGTTATTTTGCCTCGCTTTCATGAAAAGCAGCAATTTCATTAAAACCTGTTAGAATGATTGTTTCTTGAGACTTTTGCACTGCTGATTACAAAGATTGATTTATACGGTGAGATTTAGCACCTTTGAGCCTCCATTTCATGCTTATATTTCGCTTTCGTGAACATAAGGCTTTCTTTTGAAGTTGTTAGAACTATTATTTGATTTTAATTTTAACATGAAAATGGTGTTTGACTTAATTCAGCAATCAATTAAAGAAAGCCGAACAAGTCTTCACGAGGCAACAATATTTTTTCGAATGAAAAGCAGTCAAATCAGATAAGAAAAGAAAAAATCTTGTTCAAATTATAAAAGCAACTTAGTTCAAATCAGAATAAAGCAAAAATCTTGCCCGAGCTGTCAAGAAACCATGAAGAGGCAGCACTAAGTGATTAGCACATAATTAGGAAGCAGCGCCTGTTTTACACGGAAATGATTTAATCCTCATCCAATTAGAAGATATTGAGAAATTCAAATGCTTTGTCTATGGCTTCCCAAAATTAGAAAAAGTAAATGATGCTCGTTCGAAAGCTTTTTGGGACACGTTTGAAAGGAAGAGAAAAGTTGTTGATCTCAGTTTTATACCTCCTTGTTCGTCTATTCTTCATCTGCACGTAACGAGATCAGCGTACGTCGCATCCATCTAGAGGAATCCAATCTTTATTTCTCGTTTAAGCTATGACTTATTATTGTTATAGCTATATTTTTGATAGCTTGTTGCATCCTACCCAAGCGAGAGCCTTTCTTACATCAATATCTTTCTCAGAGCTTTGCATCGAGGAGCCAGTGTGGTTTCATTATCACTTTGGTTGTATACCATCACTTTTCGCATTCACATGCAATCTTACCTTGGCAGCATCAGTTCTTCAGCCTGTCTAAGTCCTGCAGTGATCAGAGCAATGTCGTCAGCAAAATCAGTATCTGTGATTGTAACTGGAGGAGTACGCCTACTTCTGCGCTAAATAAATTTGAAACCTTAGCGCTCTTCGTGATCTTTGATTGCTATTCTCATTGTATAGTCTAACACAATTGCAAACAAGTATGGAGCAAGTGTGTCTCCTTGTAAGATGGAAGGTAATAATGTAAGGTAACAATTGTTGCTGGATTTCCATTGAAGTGACCGATAAGGATTCCGTTATTGATAGGAGCAGTGTCAGCAAGAGTATGGGCTGAGAATTTATTGGTAAGAAGCCTACACCTCCTGAGGCAGTAAAATTACTACTTCTCCGTGCACTAGAAGTGATAAATATAAATTTATCCTCATCGCAAACATTTATTGGTTCTTTATGTACAGGTTTTTGGTCTAAAATACAGAGAGTATCGAGCTTTTAATCAATCAGACATTTAATTACTCTTTTTATCATAATTTCTCATATGTATTCATGACATAGGTTTTCAATAGCTAATCAGACGTAATATGCGTTTTTCATAAGACACCATCTTACTGTAATATACTTAGGAACTCGGGATAATTTCTTCTCACCGTTGTTTCAAACATGATACCTTCCGCCGAGCAGATGTACGCTGGTTCAAATTTTTAGTTTGTCAATAGTTGCACCATGGGATGGGATTTTTCATCGAGGTTAGACACCTCTAGAACCTCCCTGTTCTGCCTATGCACATGCATATCAATAGGGTTACCTCTTTAAGGATGCGACTCTTCACCACGCACGGACAGTCATTCACTTAGGAGAGGCTAGTTGCAGGCTGCAACTGCACACAACAAGTGCTAAGAGACGCATTACACAGTGCTGGGTGCATTAAGACCAGTCGAGGACGCCACGAAAGACCATCTCGGTAAGGTACTACTCCTATGTAGAATTTCGTAATTAGAAACAAATTATAATTCTAACAACTACAAATTAAAGCCCTATGTTCACGACAACGAGATATAATCATGAAATTGAGGCTCAAAGGTGCAAAATCTCGCTAAATAAAATCAATCTTTGTAATCAGCAGTGCAAAAGTATCAAGAGACAATCATTTTAACAGGTTTCAATGAAATTGCTTCTTTGCATGAAAGCGAGGCAAAATCACGGAAAGAGGCTTCAGAGTATAAAATTTCGCTTTATGACATCGATTTTCATAACCAGCAGCCCAAAATTAGCAAAAAGCAATTATTTTAACCCGTTTTACTGAAAGTGTTATTTTTGACCAAGATGAAGGATTTCGTGGGATTGTGGCTGAACGGGCCAAAACACCCTGTATAACAACGATTTTCGTAGTTAGCGCATAGAAATTGAGCAAAAAAAGCTGGTCTGGCAACTTCCCTCGATGGGTGAAGTTTGCCCCCTTCCTCGCCTGGTCTAATGTCACCTCTCCATCTGGAAGTTATTTGAGGTTTGCCACAAAGCGTTATCTGGTTAAATGCTGTCTTGGCAGAGAGCCAAAGATGCTATGTCGGGTAACTGTAAGCATAGTTAGTAGAATGGTACTGGTTTAGAAACTGGTGAATGGACAATAGAGAATGCGCAATATGTTTTTGTTCTAAAAATTTTTCGATCACGTGACCAATCTACTTCCGAGCCTAGGAAGGAGTTTTGACCGTATACTGCCATTATTGATATAAGTGATTCTCAATATAACTGTGAATTTTAACGAAGTATGGTGAATTGTGTTTTGAATCATTGTTATACGAATAAAGCTAACAAGTCAGGAAAGTACGCTGGTATTTCGTTATTTAAAATCACTGGAAGAATAGGAGAGTTTTCTGAAAACTGGAGAAAGGAGGTCCTAAACATCATCACAAAATATCATGCGGTTGATGCCGATTTGAAGCAGCAAATAAATAATGGATAAATCTATTTTTGCGATAAGATATTGAATTAACAGGTAAGTTTTATTAACTTTATTAGCTTTCCGAGCATTCTTTCTTTACTTTAGATTTATCTAGGCTAGGCCCAAAGGTGGGTGTGGAATATTTGATGTTTTTGTTGGTTTTGAGGTGCTTAATTAATATATGTCACAACTCTGGCATGTTTGTATTTTGAAATATTTTGTCCTAAAAATCGACCACATTTATTTCCTTCCAGCACCCTTAAATTTGAGATGAATGCCATTATAATATCCATGAGACTATTATTTTTAGTAAATATTTTTTTATTTTTAGCAACAGAAAAGTAAAGTGTTCGCCCTGGTGCAATTCCAACAAAAATCTGCCAAAGAAAACCGGACGAACCTTTTTCCGGGTCTCGGGTTTAAGGTTTCTGGTTTAAGGTTTCAATTTGTAATTACTATTTTGGCCAAGGAATGCTCTATGAAAATAAATGTTGAAAAATGGACAGCGCTCTGCTCTAAATGTGACGAATTCACACTTTGTTTTCTCACCATCCAACATGAATTACGAATTTTTCAAGAAGGTGCTCTATCTGTTTGCATTGAATTCGAAAGAACTCGTATCACCTCAGACTTTAAGCGAAAAAAAAACAGAAAGAAGGCATGTCAAGGTAGTAAAGGATAACCTCTAAGAAAACTAAAACAGCCTTTAGCTTAGAGGGTTTTCAAAGCTTCAAGCAAGCATTACAGAGGCTTTCAACAAGTTGGGTTATCAAAGATAATTTGTCTTTTGTACAGTTTGAACTATTTGACCTAGTTCATGCAGTTCCTAAAGATATTTACATATTAATGAGGACTTTGCATTTCAAATTGCAGTTTTTAACTGGAAGCTGTCTGTACATAACTTCATTTACAAGGACTTCCAGCAATCTTAAGTCATACTAAAATTGCATCAGTAATTTCAAAAATAGAAGAGGCTGCCATTTGTGATGGGGTTAGCAAACGTGAGGCAAAGTCATCAGCTGTCAGCCATGTTATTCCAAAAATATTGGATTATAATAGCCCAGTTCCATATCAGTGCACCGTTATCTTCAGAGCGAAGAATTGTGAAGTGTTACAGCTAAAAGAGAATGGCACAATAGCTGTATGTTACAGTTGTGAACGTTTTCTAAAGTCTGTGTAAACCAAGTTGTCAAAAGCAAGAACAGGACAACATATGTATTCAAGATAAAGCTCCATTGTCTACAACTAACCATTCTCGGCTTAAAGCCACTGTTATTGAGCAAAGATTTAAATGTGGCCTACTGGAGGCAAGAATAACAGATATGAATGCTGCAATTTTGAAATCTAGTGTCAGCCTGGATCAACAACTGACTGATGACATAAAAGACATCATGGAAAGGAACTTAGAGAAAGCATCCCCCTTCATAAAATTATTCTGGCAAGAGCAGACCAAGAACTTTTCCCAGAAGCCAAAAAGGTATCATCCAATGATCATACGTTCTTGCTTGTCCATTGCTGCCAAGTCTTCATCCGCATATGATGAGCTACGCAATTCAGGGATCCTGTGCCTCCCAAGCCATCGTGCTCTTAGGGACTATTGGATTGCAATACGTATACAAACTGGATTCAGTACACCTGTTGTAATGGAACTGAAAGAAATGTGCAAAACCTTTCAGGTCATCAGAGGCATGTTTGTTTATCATTTGATGAGATGAAAATTTCACAGGGACTGGCTTATGATAAATACAATCGCACTTTAATTGGGTTCACTGATTTTGGGGATGATAATATTAATGAAGCTTGCCTGGAAAGAGAACAGAAACTAGCCACACATGCATTACCTTTCTATGTGAGAGGTTTTTCCAGTGATCAGTGTTTTCCGCTTGCATACTTTGCTACTGAAGTGCTTACTTGCACACATATTATGCCTTTATTTTGGAAAGGTATTGCAATACTGGAACCAAATTGCAACCTTTTGGTTGTTGCAGCAGTGTCTGATGGTGCATCACCAAATCGTAAGTTTTTCAAACTACACAAGCTGTGTGATGGGAATGCTAATGAAGGAGTTGTATATCGTACAAAAAACATCTTCAACCCAAAGCGGTACATCTTTTTCTTCAGTGATCCACCCCATCTTGTAAAAACTAGCAGGAACTGCTTACTAAAATTATAGGTCAGGCATAGAATCAGGCACAAGATGCATGTGGAATGCTGGGAACTACATTCTGTGGAAGCACATTGCCAACCTTTACTATGCTGATTTGGACAGGGGTCTGAAGCTTCTTCCAAGGCCTTCAGTTGAGCACATAAAGCTAACTTCTTATAGCAAAATATGACTGCCATGGCACAGCCGACTTTTGTAAAAAGGTTGATAGCTTTTTTGACTGTCTAAATGTCAGGGCCCTGAATGAACATGAGAGAAAGGAAAAACCTTTTTTGCTACCATACACTTCCACCGACGATGATGAAAGATTTTGTTGGCTAAAAAATGATTTCCTGGCTTTTCTTAATCAATGGAAAGATTCAATTACAAAAAGAAAAGGTCAATTCACTAAAGAACAATGAGAGAAAATGTTCATTTCACAGCAAACATATGTTGGTCTGAAAACAACATCTCTTGCACTTATTGAATATGTAAAGTTCCTGTTGGCAGAGGGCATGCCATATGTGCTTAGTGAAATATTCAACCAAATGAACAGTATTTTGGGAGGCAAAGGTCACTTGGTAGAAGAAACGATAATCCACATCTTCAGGAATTTGGTTGCAATGCAAACACAATACGCATTCAAAGATCTGTCAGGACCACAACTGGAAATACAAATGGGAAATGAGGCGGATTGAAGAAGAATTCATCATGTTATAATGTTGACAATGAACCCTTGAAGAAGCGGAAAAAGAATAATTAACTTGAACTGGATGTTTGGATTCTAAACTAGCCTTGAGTTTTCCTTCTGGTTCTGTTTATTTTCCTTGGTTTTGTTAGGTCTTGCACTGAAACTGTATTGTGTTGAAAACAGGCCTTCAACAGAAAAAATATGATTTTTAAATTTAAATTTCAAGGCTATATAGAGGCAAACAATTGGCCTATTGTTACACAAAGCATATATGAAAGCTGATATATTACAAGCACACATCAGCATGTAACTGAAAATTGTTGGTATTGCTTTTTCAAATTTTCTTATAACTTTTCAAAATTGATGTGTAAAGTTTTACCTATGAATGACCATACTATGGGACATTCCATATCAAGTGTAACCAGCAAAAAATGTCAACCTTTCAAATTTTTCTCAAAATTGGTTTATGGTTGAGTACAGATGAGATACATAATTTCCGAAAATTTCCGCAGTCTAAGGTAAACGGTTTGGAAGTTATGACCGGTCAAAGTTCTTAACTTTGCGGTTAAACGGTGAATGACCAGACAGGCCTAGAATCTACGAATGCTGGTTATATGTGGTCTACAAAGTTAGAAATAGGCTCATTTGAAAGCTCTTCAGCTTCAGAAACTGAAATTCACACTATAAAACTTCTATCATCTATGCCTAAATCTTTAAACTAAATATGAAATATTTGACCT
>JAYJMH010069613.1:0-11260 GCA_036873815.1 Phacellophora camtschatica | reverse complement strand
TAATAATTCGATTGAGCCCCCCTCTTGAGAATTATTTTTTTAGTAAGCCCCCCTCTCCAAAAAGCCCCCTATAAAAGGTAGAATTTTGAATAAGCCCCACCCGGGGCTTAATCGAATTGTTACGGTACGTTTTGTTAGATATTTCTTACCTTCTAAAACTGCTTCAAGTTCGATGGCCTCACTAAGCTCTGCCGCAGCACTCATAGCACGCCAAACGGCTCTCAGCCCTGCAAATCCAACCCCCCAAATACCAGCCTTCATGAACGCATTTGCCATTTGCTCCTTTGTGTTATGTTTCATTGCTTGGAACTCTCGCACCAAGTTTATAACCTTGGTCTTGATATCATCTCCTGACGCCTCTTTGTATCCATTAACGACTGATGGTTTCCAGCCCCATACCATATACGGAGCAGCCGTGCTTGGAATTGAAACCGCAGGCTGTGAGGATTCGGTTTCTATTTCTGGATCAGCAACATCGTCATGTTCAGCAAGTAAATCGTAATTTGGCACTTTTCCTGATGAACGTAATCAAAACAAATTAGGCCTTTCAACATCCCGAAAAGAGTCATACTGGATATAGCACATTGCTAAACAACGTAACAGAACAATTTAAGAAACTAAACTCTGCTTGAAACTTATATCAATTTAATAATTTCAAATATTCCAAAGTTAGATTGTCTTTGAATTTTTAATTTTACGTTTTATGTTTTACGTTGTTATTTTTAAAAACATTTGTATCCTTTCGAGCACGAAAATTTTGACATCCGCACACACACCTGAATGTATTCTGTTGATTTTTAATAGAAAGTCTAGTAAAAATTTTCAACCTACCTTCCTTGTCTAACAATCCCATCGAGATTGCATGCTCTCTTTCTTCTTTCGTCATGTTATCAGCTATTTTATTGAGATGTACATGCGCCTTCGCAATAGCTTCCTTCAACGCCGGCTTGCCCTCTTTAGCAGCTTCCTTCCAATCAATTCCGTTGTCTTTTTTTTCTTGTTCAAAAATATCATCTAACAATTCTTCGTGAGACTTTTCTTTTTTAGCTTCTCCACTGCCAGTTGCTTCCTCCGCCCCATCAACCGTTGTTGTATGGGTAGATGGTTCCGGTGCCGCGTCAAGCATTGCATGGGCAGGCTCAGGCTCTGTCACGTTGATGACATAATAGCCTTGACTGCCACTGCCGCTGTGAACACGGCCAGTGATTCTGGCACTTTTACTGCTCGTATTTGTGCTGTCTTGCGAACCATCGTCGTTCGTCTTGTCGCTGAAATCTGACACGCTGTCTGTATACGTTGCTGAAACCAGTACGGAGTTACTCCCTTGACTGAGCGGTACCTGTCGCATTAATAGGTTAATTTATTATTTAATAATGTTTTCATCTGATTACTTATTTTCTTATTTGTTTTTTAATTTAAACTCTTTATTATATCAATTATTTTATAAAATACAATCTCCCGGTGCAAAATGTGTTCTACAAGACCAAACGCAAGCAGAAAAGTACAAAAAGTCTATATATACTAAGAGGCCGCACACATATCGATTCTTTCATACAAAGCATCAAAATTACGGTTTTGATTGGGGGGAGTGGTGTTTACACGTTTTGTCGGTTTTTAATAAGATTTTGAAGGAGAAGCGTGAGGGGGTATTTGAAAACATCATTTTGACGTTTAGCGTGAATGAATCGATATGTCTCTGGTCCCTAACATGTCCCCTCCGGCCCCTAACAGCTTAAAAAATCTCACGTTTACAGTATATTTTTAAACAACAACATACATGAATAATGAGCACAAAATTAAAAGAAAACAGTACAAAAACTGGGTGATGTCCCCACACTTGCAATAAGCTGTTTTAGAGGAGTTTAGTTTTAATAATTCTGTTTTTGCTTTAATTTGATACAAGAAGCTTCAGTTTTAAGTTTGATACCTTTTTGCCAAAATCTATGGAATAATCACTGAGTTATACTCAATGAAGCCAAAATAGAGGATTTCTGCTGCTGAAATCTACTGAAAATACTTACATTATGGCTTTAAGAAAGCCATTGACTGTCCTTCAGTATAGCTCAGGGAATATTGAATAAAATTTGGCAAATAAGGTATTAAACTTTAAGCAAAAATAAAATTATGTATGCTAAAGCTCCTCCAAAGCAGCTTTGTAAACGTGGGGACCTTTTTGGGCCACCCGCTATTAAAAAACGACAGTCAGGATCAGATGAAATAAATTAAAATAAATTGACGACACTTACTTCCCATCCGACATACATGCCTGTCGGATACGACGATGTTGCATCGAACTTCAATGCTCCTTGTGAGCCAATTAATGCAGCATCCTTTTTCCTGGCTGCAAAAAACCCCGCTTGGATTGATCCTTTCGCAACAACTTTTCCAGTTTTCGGATTCACAATCGGAGGCAACTTTTTTGGAATGATCGGTTGTGGGTTGTCAAGAGCAGCATTTTGTTTGAAAATTCCGACGACTTTTCCATGTGTTGTGTGCAAATCGACGAGTCGCATATCCTCATCGGTGTCGTTTATTATCACCATGATGGCTGCTGCATCCTTTGTCATGTAAATGAACAATGGAACTAAAACTGCCAGAATGACCACTGTTATTCCAAGCTTGAGAACATTCACACCGACTTCGACTACCCCTTCAAGTACAGCATATGCCTCTGTCGCCTCAGACAACGCAGAGAGGGTTCTAACTATTCTCCAGACTGCTTGCAAACCATAAAACCCCACACCCCATAACCCCGCCTCCATGAACGTTTTCACCAGAAACCTCGTGCTGTCGTTTTTCATTACTTGAAAGTTGCGTATCAAATTGACAATAAGAGCTTTAATTCGGTCCCCAGTCGCACTCTGAAACTTGGCTGTTTCTGTAATGTTCCATCCCCAGACCATGTATGGAGCAGCGTCACCGGGAATCGGAGCCAGGGGGTGATCTTCTGTGTCCACAGAAAATAAATCATAGTTATGGATGTTACCTAAGGCAAAAAGTGAAAATAATTGTTAAAAAACGAAGAAATCATGTCGGAAAAATCATTAATTTTAAGCAAAAAACGCGTTCAACTCGTCTGTTTGTAATTTTCGGCGATAAGAATACAAATATTTCATACAACTGTTATTTTAATACAAAATTAACTAACAGAAGCAACGAGTTTCACCCTGGAATACAATACAAGCCTTCTCCAGAAAAAAATTAACAAAATATTAATTTACATTTTCGTTAATCTTGCCCTGAGGAAAGAAAAAACCCGCTATGTCAGTCATTTTATTTTAACTCTTTAGCAATGGATTTTATTTCTAATTAACAGGCAAATCCAATCTAAGTTTCATTTTGCAGGGGGCAGCAGATCTAAACCAACTTTACCTAAAGGATCTTGTTGAAACGTTGAAACATCTGAATGGCGTTGAAACATCTGAAATTCATTAAAGTTACGTCGGCAGTTACCCCCTAAAAATACCACGTTTTAAGCTGATGAGCAACAAGTCATATTGCCTTTCTCGGGGGAAAAGTAACATTTCGAGAAACAGTTATGTTCAAAGCACCCATGTTTGCCATCGATAAGCAGCGTAAAACGTCTTATTTTCCGGGGGTAACTGCCAACAAATTTTATATTAATTTTAGATATTTCAACGTAAGTTTATCAGATGAAATAACTTGACTTGTATGTGATTACCCCCTGATAAATGAAACTTAGATAATTAATAATATATTAGTATGTAAGTAAATAAAGGAAAAGTAATTTTCTATTTCGTCATTAATACTCTGAGTAGGCAGTAAAAAAAAATAGAAAAAAATCCAACGATACCCAAAAAGTTTGGGATTTCAAGTACATAAATTGTGCTCTATCATAAAGTTTTTTCTCTGTAAGAGACCTGGTAAAGGCTCCACTAGTGAAAGTTTCTTAATTTTGGACAATTTTTGACCAATTTTCACTAGTAAAAGTTTCTTAAAAGTTTCTTAATTGTATATAAAAATTTTGTTTTTTCACTATGCATTCTTTTCTTCATCAAAAACATTACAAAAACTGGATATATATTGTACAGGATAAAAAGTCTTCACCAAATCAATCATCTAACACCATTTCCACTCCATTAAAATCATTAAAGCATTATGTAATCTTTACTAAAAATTTCAAAAGTTTCTCAGCAATTTTTCATTCACTAGTTTTTTAAATTTTCTTATTAAAAACCACGTATAGTCTATGTTGTACCCTATTTTCTCAAAATGTTATTTCAAAGGTCTCCAGAAACAAAATAGGCCGGGAAAAATTAATCCGGGCACGGAAAGGTAAATGAAATTCTTGCAAAAACATTCTCACCGTTTTCGTCGAGTAGTCCCATAGATTTTGCCATATGAACATCATTATCATTGAACGATTTTTTTATATCGTTTAGTTGATCATGCGCCATTTTCAATGCTTTTTCTTTCTCTTCTTTTTCTCCACCAGCAGCCTTCTTCCAGTCAATACCATTATGTTTCAATTCATGGTCGATGATATCTTCAATTATTTGCTCTGTGGTTTTACCTTTAAAAAAATCAATATAATCAATATACAAAACAAAAAAGTAAGGAGTTTTTAAGGTTTCTTGGACCAAAATCCAGAACATGTTTTTGTTCAAATAACAAATCATCTTCACATTTTATCATCCTGATCATCTTCACATTTTATCATCCTGAGGGGGGATCCTAATTCCCAGGCATTTTTAGCATGAGCAATCGATTGAGGTTTCCTTGTGCCCATGCAGTATGGTATACAATATCCTGTTCTATTACCCATCGCGCTAGGTGATATGCATAACTACATTGCATGAGCGCTAGGAAACAAATCATCCGATTTCTATTGCTCGTGGTTTTAGGTCAAATCGGAAAATCCCATTCCTATGTGCCAGAATTCTTTTGGATGGGAATAGTCTTTCGTTAAATTTCTTCAAAATTTACATCTACTTTAGTGAATAGTCATGAAAGTTCAAAGTCATGAAAAAATAGCCCGAAAAATAGATCAAACAGTAACAAATAAATAGAAATTTCACACGAACCTTCAGTCACATTTGGAATTTTAATATCTTTAATCTCTTCCCAAAATTCCTCAGCTTTCTGTTTTATAACTTCTGATGGCGACTGCAGACTACCTTTCCTTGACGAAGGTGCAGAACCCATGTTGTTGCCAATATAAAAATAAGGGAAATACGCTTTTGTCTTTTAATCTCAATATGAGCTCTGCTGAATACCCTAAAACGAGAAATGTTTTTAGCTAGAGTTTTTTCATAGAGAAAATGAAAAGCAAAGCTATCGTAAGTAGAAAAAGCGAAAATCTTTTCTTTCTTTAACAGACTGGAAAGAGTAGCCCGCATACAGACTTACAAGATTCAAACTCAGGCCCACCGGGAAGGGCGCAAATGGAGCAACTCCCCTTTACCCCAAGTCAACGGATGCTAATTTCAGGGGCCCCAAGTAAAAAAATTACTTTAAACCCCATACATGTAAGTAGATACAAAAGGGAACGCTCAAACCCTAAATTTTCCAGGGGCCGTTATTTCTTTTGGTGGCCCTGCTGAGGTTAAGAAAGTGTAGCATTTTGGGTCCAAATCGAGTGCGACAATACCAAATTTTCAAGTGCACGTGCGCAAAAATATTTTTCACATTAATTTGTTTTGTTTATTTGCAATACGGTCAGAAATTAATCAGAACTAAATGAGAATCAGAAACATTAACAACAGCTGGTGTACACATGACATTACCCCCAGTTATTTCTTTGACTTTTATAATTTTCAATTGTCCTATATGACATCTGTAGGCGGCAATGAATAAATATTTTTTATGCTTCTCTTGAACAAACAAATTCGTTTATTACACTGGATGGAAGGTAGAAAATAAAGGCCCTCGAGAGAACTGAAAAAAATTCCGTCTGTAACTATAGTATTATTGGTTAATAAAAATAGCGACATTCCTAATCAATAAGAGTGTTTTGGAAATATTACAACTCCATTATTATATTACAAAACTGCACTGCAATACGATATTAAATAAAAGCCTTCATTTTGCCAGCTTATTATTTATTTAATCTTGTTTTTTTTAAGTGTTGCAAACAACAAATTTTATGAGATTTAGCTATTTCCATTTCACACATTTGCCTGCAAGCATCATTATTCTCCATTTCATCCTTTCTATTTTTGACACAATCCGATAGTAATTGGAAGATTTTTCAAAAAAAAAAAAAAAAAGAAAAGATTTTCCATCTTCAAAAAAATAAGTACCGAGTGGTGCCTTCAAAAATGTCTCCACGTTTACACAACTGTTATGGATGAGTTTTAGTTTTGATAAATTGACTTGTTCGACGCTGATGTAAGAGGCTTTTTAATTGTTGATCCTTTGTCTACCAAGTAATCCCTGAACTATACTGAAGGAAAGCCAATTTCATTTCGTAATGCAGTATTTCTAGCAGATTCCAGAAGCAGGAATTCTTTATTTTTGGTTTCATTGAGTATTACTCAGTCTTTACTGGGTATATTTTGGCAAACAACGTATTAAACTATCGAATTCAATATCAAATATTCTGATATCAAATTCAAGCAAAAACAGAAGTACCAAAACTAAAGCTCCTCCTCAGAAGCTTTGCAAACGTGCAGACATATTTTAGGCCACCCGGTAAAAAAACGAAGCATGGCAGACAAGGACACTTGCACTGATCGCACGTGGCTTAAATAAATGGGTGGCAAAATGACGTAATATTTCTCAACAACACCTTGCACCTGCTGGATTTGCTGTATCACATTTCGCTGCACGTTTATTAAATTTTTAACGAATTTTGCGCGGCGTTTATTAGAGAGCGGCGTTTATTACAAAATAAAAAATAAAGGAATCAAACAAAGAAAGGAAAAATGCTTCACTTCGAATTAAAATATGACACTGAGAGATGATGAACATTTTCTGAAGATATAAAGAAAAATGCTTTTTTTGGAGATGATTTAAATGTGGAGCCCAGCAGGGGCCATGCAGACCAGGCGTTTATTAGAGACCAGGCGTTTATTAGAGACCAGGCGTTTATTTGAGACCAGGCGTTTATTTGAGACCAGGCTCTCCGAAGTTTCTCCGAACCAGTTAATGAAAAAGAAAAAAATTAGAAAAAGCACAGGCGAGACTTGTAGTAAGTCCATGTACCAACAATACATTGAATATGACAAACAATAGGGCAAATCCATAAACGCTTTCTTCTGCTATTGTTCTATTGTTTAATACTCAGCGCATACAATTCATTCATCGTGGCCAACAAAACCCAAAAAGTAAAAACTTGCTTTTCTGTACGTACAACAAATGCTTATATGTAAAAGCATGCATTAAAAATCGGCAGGAATTGATCATCAATATAATAATCAAGAAAACATCCGTTCAAAATTCAAAAAGTGACAATAATTTCTTGCAAGAAGCATTTCATTCCTAAAAATCTCGTACATTTTTCACAAAAATCAAGTTTTCTGGAAAAAATATCAGGTAAATTTCGTTTCCCGATCGATAGGGTAACAGTTTCCCAATCGAGTAGCATTTATTTGGATTTTATGCCGAACTGAAAAAGATGAAGCGCCAAAAAAAAGCGAGTGGCACGAGATTTTGTAGAACAAAGAAAAAAGGTATTTGAAAAGTTTGTTTTCAACGAAAACTACGCAAAATCGCGCCTCTCCTCAAAATTAAAAAAATCGGGCCTCTCTCCTCAAAATTCAGCTCCTTAACTGACCGGACGGTGAACTATGGTGAAAAAGGTTCACGAGCGAAACACTGGACAACACGTGATGGTGCAGAATGAAGATTCTCGTCGTGGCCCCATGACCACAAGATGAGTGTTTCAACTAACCACTAACGTTCCAGCAAGAAGTTTATTTTAGTCAGTGAGCTTCCCCGTCGTTCAAGAAATAGTTTCCCGATCGAGTAATAAATTTTGTTTCCAATCCAGTAACATTACGTTGCCCAATCAGGAAAGCTTCCCAATCGGGAAATGATTTCCATTTCATTTAAAACCTACTATGCCGAACTATTTTGTTGTTCATGTTGTTGTTTGTTCGTTTAGTGTTTGTTTGAGAGAGTGTACGTGCGAAATAACATTGTAATTATGATCATTAAATAAATAAATCTGAACAAACCTTTTTTCAAAATATAGAAGTGGAATAACTTCTCTTGGAAAATTACGCTTGTTTTCTGCACTTTGATGGTTGCACCATCTACGGTTGCACAAAACCCCACATAACAACACAAAAACAAATCAAATCCAATGCATTGTATATTGTTTACCTTTGCTGTCTTAGGAACGCCAAGGCTACCAAATAATTATATCTGCGGTAAATATCTCTTTGAATTAATTTTGTATTAAAAAGAACAAAAGATTGAAATTTCATGCATTATGCAGATATAAAGAGCCATACAAACAACCACAATCTTTCAATTCAAAAACTAATTTGCTCTCTATTCATGATGGCTCAGTTGAGTGCGTGCAAACAGGAGGAAGAAAGAAGTAAGAAAATTGTAAAACTGGCGAAGCCTGCACGCACAGAGAATAGGTTACCACGCAAATTGATCGTCAGAAAGCATCTATTGTTTAACAGAATCTATTGTTATTTTAACAAATGCATTGTCTTTCAGATCCCCACATCATCTTAAGATTGAAAGCCCCCTTCAAAACGACAAGACAAGACAAATAACTATTTTTGAGTGAAGTTTTTTCTTGTGAAATCGTATTGGTAGGCAACTCGAAAAATCAATATTGCTTGTTGCCATGAAGTTTTAAAATGTGCTTTTCAAAATTTAACTGGAACTTGTCCTGTAAACTATTTTACTTTTCTTTGCATTTCAGAAACCCAAAAGTTTTTCTATTACTTAAATCTGAGAATAACTACCATAAATGTTTACAATTAAAATCCCCCAAATCTTTCAGGTTATTTTCCTTCTTCGCTGAGTCAAAAACTCTAGTGGTACATACCCACAATCTTTCTAGTGTAGGCCCTTTTACGACATCAATTATGCAATTGCTGAATCAGAAAAATATCAGACCCCAGCTCAATGAGACCTAAAGCAATATCGTCTTGTATTGTCAGTAAATATACTGGCAGACTGTGATGTTGAGTTACAATTAATTCTTCATATTTGTAATATCAGTTATCAGTTATCTAAGCAGATAACTCATATATTAAATATAAATTCAACACACTGTTCAATATTGCAAAAATGCCGAGGAAAGGTGGATTGCTTGATATATGAAATTCTCTTCATAAAAGAAATAACACCGACATTAAACAAACAGTTGTATTCAATTGCCACAAAATATTTTACTTAGTATGGGCATGTTTGGGGTAAATACTCGAGAGCCAAATCATTTACAACTTTAGCGCTCTTCTTTTAAGTTTGCGTTTTTGGCCCACATTTTCACTATCGTTCAATCTACGTATTTATGAGTTTCATTTTAAAATGCCATAAATTCAACAATTCGAAAAATACAAAAATAAAAAGCATAATGGCCCCAAATAAACAAATAAAAGTTCAATTTTCCATTAATCTTCTCATGATTAAAGTTCGCAAAATTAAATAACAACATACGTTTCAGTGTTAGCATCTTTCAATTCCTTGTTTGGTAACATTTCTAACTTCATGAAAGTATTGAATATTTATCAACAAAATCACCAACAAGATCACTGTGCAATGATTTCGTTGCTCTCCAGTAAATCTTGTGTGTGTTTTCCACGGCAGTATCGCTTTGCTCTAACTCAAATTTGATGTAATCAAGCCAAATTTCTAAGAAATTAAGAAAAATACTTTTATAGTTTTAGCACAATTTACGTCTTCGTGTTTCAACATCACAAAATCAAATTTCAAGTTTCCAAATAATTTTAATATCCTATAAGTGAGCACACTGGCGACAACTTCTGTCCCACCAATCAATATACAAGAAATTAAAATAAGGTGATTTGATTGGTCAACTAATTTTTATTCTAAAAAGAGGCTGCGGTTAGCAGTTGCAAGGCGAACCTTGTCTGGAACATTTTTGGGCGTGTATTGTTACCAGTAGCTTTAATAGTCAGCCTAATCACTGTAAAATCACTCTTCGGTTCCAAAAATTTGAAACATAAGTAAATCTTACCAGGAGAATGTTTTCCAAATGCATCAGCAGCCGTTTCATGCAACTTTCGAATTCTGGTTATGCTTGGAATACTCTAACAGAAAAAAAATCTGCATTAAATTCTGTACGTCATGTGGTTCTAATTTCCTGATAAAATAGCCATCATTAAAATCATTCATGCTTAGCCGAACGGTTTCAAACATGACAATGCGACTTGTCACACCGTAAAGAATAGAAACGTCGTGTTACAAGAAATTATTCAATGGTATTCAATTTGTTTCTATTCATTATTTATCTCAATTATTTATTCTTATTATTTACGCAATACTAGTTACTGGAAATTGTAACTAGAATCTGAAATTTATTTCTAGTCCCTAAAATGTTACTAAAAATAAAAGAAAAAAGAAAAAAAAATTATAAACTAAACAAAAAAGATAATATACCAGGTGTCCCAAAAAAAGGTAACAGCTTTGATCAAGGCTAGCGCTGCGAGTTTAACTCAAATTTATTCGAAACTGTTTTCAAAATAGCTTTCGGTCAACTTAAACATTGATACCTAGTTTGTTATCATTTGCGTATCGAGAGGTGAGAGATTAATTCTGAAAGTTCAAATTTGCCTCCAACCCAAAACAGAGGCCTAGATTTTCGTCTAAACTGCGTCTTTAGATCTCCTTTACCATAGCGTTTTACGAAATGAATTTAATAGTGCAACACACTCAGAAAGAAAATTAAAACGGAACGGAAAAATGAAAATTAAACGATATGGATGCTGCCACATGAAGTGCTTTCTCTTTTTTTAAGCATTTTTACCAAAAATCTATCAAAATGAAACAGCAAATTTAGTTTTCAAAAATTTTATTCATGGAGAACTGATTTTCAAGATTCCTTTTGGAATCATTATTTAGAAGTATTTTCAAAAACAGAGTCGGTTGTCTGGAACACTGCCGTGATTAAAAAATCTACAAAATGATTTTTTAAGAACGTAGGCCAAAATTAAAACCTCTGGTTTTGAGCGTGAGACAAATTTGAACTTTAAATGTCACTATCACATTCTCAAGCGATTAGTATCAACAAACCAGATTTGTAAGTTGACTATGGAGGATTACTTAAAAAAATAATTTTTAACGGATTTTAGGGAGATTCTCAGCACTT
>JAYJMH010069602.1:0-11262 GCA_036873815.1 Phacellophora camtschatica | reverse complement strand
GAAAGGTTATGTATAACCCGTGTCCCCTGCTGGAAACAAGTCATCTCGAGACTTTCGTGGGCTAGGCACGTTAAATAAGATAACGTACTCACTCACTCAGGGTAAAAGGAAGCAATAATTATGTGAGTTAAAAGTCAGTTACCGTTACATCTTTGACAATCATTTTAGGGGTGGCAAGGCTTTGACATCTTTTGTTATTTGTTACATCAGTATCAAAACTGTGTGTTTCAAAGTTTTCAGAGTCGTTTATTTCATTTTGGATACCAGATTCATCATTCACCCTGCACTGAACAGAATACAATAACTGATTTTCTTTCAAAGCACACAATTTTTATTTCCTTTTGAACCACGTATACATAATGTGGTTTAACTTACCAACGATGACGTCAAAACGTACGGTGATAATCAAAATCTGTCACCAATGTAAACAAAAGAAAAATGCACAATATACGGTGAGATAGATGGCACCAGAAATAGACCTGGCTGATCGAAACTATTTTTCTTGCCGGATTCAGAAATCCTACTCGTCCTATGCAACCACTGTAATTTCTATTTTGCGTTAAAATGAGCATTAAAAATACTCCCGGTCAGATGGGAAAACCGGGATCCCGGAATTTAGAAACCATTTTACTCACATAATAGAAGCTAAAAACAGTCCAGCCCAAATAGTCCCGGTTTGCCGGGATTATTTTTTCCATATGAGCAGCCACCTTAAACTCATATGAGCAGCATCTTTATTGTGAATACGCTTCAGAAATTCACAGTTGATTTACATGCGCAAAAAGAAAGCAGTTGAAAGCAGTTTGTAATTAGTTTTTATTGTTAAAATGGGGCTCTCATTTTACCACTGGTTGGTGTGTGGAGTCCATTGGTAGAGTCCCATCAATTTTGTTTGTTATTACATACCTCAACTGGGGGTATGTCGTAATTTATAAATTTTTATGATTATGATGATGATGGTGGTGGTAATTTCGTCATCAGGAAAACGTTTGCACAGAAGAAGTTAGCATTTTGCCAAGCGCTAATTTTATGATCCTATCGTTTTTGTTAACATCCGATTGTGAGAGGTTGTTAAGGAGACTCAAATTTACGAAAGATCACCGAATTTTCAGCACCTGCATAAAATAGATTTCGGCATGCCAGAGATGAAAAAGTTCGCAAGCGATTGCAAATTGGCTAAGACTAAGGGGCAGAGAGCCGCAAAACAACTGCAATTGCCCTCTCATTGCCTCTCCCAAGACGAACACACGCATTTTTTTTCTATAAGGAACACCTTTATAAGGAACTCCAGCCTTAGATTTGGGTAAATTATATTGGTATCTCAGATAGTATTTACATCAAGTAGAAATTAAGTGTGTAATTGTTTAAAATATGGTTTTTGAAAAAGCAATTTTTAAGTATTTTAGAAGCGAGGGGGGAGGCTACAAAATTCGCAAAAATTCATGAAAACAATAAGGAACTTCCAGACTCAATTTGAAGTTTAAGTCTCGAATTGGATTCTGCGAAGTTTAGCTTGACAACTATTTCATGCATTTTAACGTACATTACTGTCAAAATATAGTGACTTTGTCTTCACTAATTTCATCTGCTGTTAAATCCCTTACAAACTTCAGATCTTCTATTGCTACAACTTTGACAAAAATGAATTTGAAAATGCAAAAAAAATAGTTTGTTTACTTGTTTGTTTGTTTGTTTCCAAAACATATTTGATATAAACATGTTTGTTTCCAATTGTTTTTACACAATTCAGATGTACTATCCAAAATGAAATTTCTCAATAATTTTATAAATTTCCTTTCTGGCGATTTTAACTTGAAAATGTCAATTCAGATTCAGTTTCATAGCAATGATCTGCTACACTTATACCCTACAAAATAATGATTTTTCTTTTCATTTTTTTTATTCAAGGCTCTGGTGCTTAGGGTACTACTGGGACGTCTTAATGAAACTACTGCTAAAAACATACTTGTGCGTACTAAAAAGATTTTAAGAAACTTTTACTAACTAAAACAGGTTTTCCGTATTTTAGAAGAAAATTCAATGAATGTGCCGACTTCCTTCATATCTACAATACCCGGTAGTTTATTGACAGAACAAATGACGTCACATACCCTCTATTAAAATATGTAACACTTCAATTTTAAAACAAATGCATTGCTGTAATAATCATTACTACGTCATTATTACGTCATCAGAAAAGCCCGAATATAAATAAATGCCGGCAATGAGGAACAACCGACGCGGCAAACAGTTTGCTCACCGAATTTGCTCAATATTGTAACAAGGAAAAAAACTGAATCAATCTTTTCTCTTTTTGTGATTTCGTTATCAGGCCTACATAAAATTTCTTATATTTTTCTCTCAATTTTGATCTAAATAAAAACTACACTCTGCTTTGATTTGTCTCATTTAGCAGCCACTTGTGAATTTACTTATAAACGCTTCAAAGAAAATACCATACCTCAGCAATGCGAAGTTTGATCAAAATCTAACATATCTTTCCATAGTTGCTCATTCTCGGTTTCATTGAAATGTTTAAGAAAAAGATGATTAATTATAATAACCTAATTCTTATAGATACTATCTAAGCAAGCTGAGAGAAAAATGATATAAATGTGCCCAAAACATGCCAGGAAATTTGTTCACTTAGGGATTTGAGTGCAAAATTTATTTTACAACAGGGCCGGTGGAGACCAAAAATTAATTTATATAAAAGTGGCAGCCCCGTTGTCATAAAATGCTAAAAAACTTAGTGTCAACAATGTTAAAAAAAATGTGTGCGCCCCGCATAGACAAATTTCATCTGGTACAAAATGACTGATTAGATTTACCACTATTTTGAAAAAAATAAATTTGATACCATAGATATGTATATTATTTACCCTAAAGACTAGATCAATCATTTTTGAGGAAATGTGAGGAAATTTTATGTACTTGAATTAAAAATTCTCTCCTAAATGGACCAAAAAAGCGGGGGAAATTCGATGTCCCGTCGAGACTGGGGTCAGAAAATATAGTTGCCCTGTCTTTGAAAAGTACAAAAAAGTGCCTGCCCCGTTGCATTATCCACTGGCCCCGTTGTAAAATAAATTTTGCACTGTCCCTATATGAGATTGATAACAGAAGATTTATGAACATCGTGGGCAGACTTTCTCTGGCCTATCACTGTCAAAATGTTTTAAATAGAACATAATTTAAAAAAATACAATTGCGAGTATCTACTTCGATTTTTGCAATCAACAACCCATAATCAGAAATATAATAAATGTATACCACATAATCAATGGCATGATGCAATGCTCAAAACATGGGGCCAGTATAATTGAGCAAATCGTAAATAACCGTATACGTTGTAAAGGATACCGAATTTATTTTTGTCGTTATAATGTTATCGAGAATGCTCCATTTTTAGAATTATGTGCTAATTAAGCAAGCAGCAAAGGGAGCCGAAATTATTTTGGTATATTCATTTGCAGTTGATTGCCATGAGTGCAGAATACGACGACAGTGAAAAAAACAATAAGTCCACTTAAGGTTAAAATACGTTTGGAGTCTCGCCACGGGTGTGTACAAGTGCAAGACTGCTAACTTTGGATATTGTGTGTTTGAAATAAAATAAACTTTAAATGTTGTGTGCTCTTGAAAGAATGAATTGTTCATTTCTAAGCCCCTGTTTCCATTATTAGGTATAGTCTATTCCCACTTTTGTTATCTCTGCACTGGAAAACTTGTGCGCGCGATCCATATATAATCTATGTTAATTTATGATTAAAATATAAAATGTAATATTGTCAAGAAGAAAATTCGGAAATAACTTAATGTTAATTTCTGAAATAAATTAAATAATTAATGAAATAAATTCAAAGTAAGTTTATCTTTTGAATTAGTTGATTTGCATGTGCGGCCTAGACATGTTACAAAAGTCCTTGTTTCCCTGCGTTCTCTGATTTGCTTCAGAAAATCAGAGAACGCAAGGAAACAAGGACTCGTGTATTAAAATGATACGTAGTCTGAATCTAACCTGTGAATTGGAAATAAAGTGCCTTTTGAGATCATAATTTGCCTTTAAAAACCATTCAGCTTGTTGCAAAAGATACTTTTAACAATTGATTTCAAGAGTAAATACTGTGCAACTACGATCAATCATGCTAAGATTAATATTTGACCACTAAAAACCCAGATCATAAAGGCCACTTCTTGATTGCAGACAAGATGTCATTGAATTAAACTTTTCTGCATTATTTTTACACTGGAATATGATGCAAGACAGTTGTCAGGTTTTGAACCTGGATAATTTTGTTCAATTAGAATACGCAATTTCATTTACTGTGAAAGAAAAGAATTCCGAAAAGCATTTTGATAAATATAAAAATAGATGTCCATTAACGATATATAATTCTTGTAATAATTCTGAGCATATTCTGATAACGATATTTAATTCTTGTAAATATTCTGAGCATTTACAAAATTTTTCTAATTTATAAAAGTCGAAATTTTTCCAATTTATAAAAGGGCGTGACAGCGTAGGAACGTAAATCAAAACGTTTTTTTCGGCAATTCAGTATAATTAGCAAATTAAGACATATATTGATATATGAATCCTACGTGAAAAATATATAAAGTTAAAAATTAATTGGATGTAATATATAACGAGATAGAAATAGCCTATCTTTTGCAAGTTTAACAAATTGCAGCAAGGTCAAATTTTGCAAGACAAAGCATCGAGGTCTCTAAAATGCCAATAACCTTTGCAATAAATTTAAACCGAGTTCACACCATTGAATTTATTCAAAACAAAACAAATCAAAACAAATATAAGAACTTTAACAAGTGACTGAGCTTACAGTATATTTTGCTTTGAAAACGATTGCTTTGTTGTTATGTTGCCGCCCATCTCCCCCCGGGAGGGGGTACAATCTAATAATATATGGGCACGGACATGTTGGGTACACGCGTTGGGTACACACGAAAATTTGAACATTAAAGATGGGTGGGTTTATAAAATCTCAGCGGCACACTCCCAGGGAAATGCACCCCCAGGCCATCTCCTTTCTTTCGTATGTATAGGTGTATGTATGTATGTATGCATGTATAAGTATGCCACTAACAAGTTTACAATCTAAAATCTAAATTAAACGATAAAATGTAATACATGCATGTTAGGAAAAAATCAATATGAAATAGATAATAAGTTTAAAATCCCGAACCCCTAAACTAGAGTGGCAGGGATAGCATTGAAAGATCGAAAGACCTTGTTTTCATAATGGTCCCCTTAGAGGTTTTCACATTTCTCTCTACTATATATATGTAAAGTGGCTGAGTCTTGAAGAAGTCAATAATGGATTTAAAATTAAAGCAGTTTTAATTAGCGAAATTAATGAATCGTCAGTTATTACTTGGACTGGAGCATAAAAGAAAATTAAAAAAAATATAACTAAGTTCTTTGCATAGAATATGAATGGAAATATCTTTCAGTGAATATTTTGAGCAATTTTCTACCTCTCTAACAACTTCAATTCTATCAAATCAATTAGCAAAATATGTTTCTCTGGATCATGTAAACTTTAATTCTAATTTTATCAAGTGATTTTCTATCAGACTTATTACACTAGCCGCATTCTGGCTTTTTAAGGTCGGCCAAAGTTAAGGTGGGAGGGAGCAAATGGTGAGAATTATGTAATGATGCTAACTTCCTACCGCAACTACTTCAAGTGTTTCGAATTAAGTATCGAAAGAGAAAGTTGCACTGAAAAGAATTATTATATAAATTTTATTCTTAACAGACTTGATAACTCATTTTTTCATCATGTTTAACATTATAATTTCGCTAATTATATCTTATCACATTTGTTTATCATAAGTCAAAAAGACACAATCGAAAAGCAAATAAGAACTTTAAGCTTTGAAGGTGAGCCTAAAAAGGTACCAAGTTTTGGGGCACAAACAATATTAAAATTCTCAAATGAAGGGGTTTGGTCTACTCGCAAGGTACAGAAAATACATTATTTTAACTCCCATTGACTTTTAAAATCTTCTTTTTCTAGTTTCTTCAAAATTACAACATTTTTCAGAAATTGTGGTGAACATTATTGGGTAAAGGTTCCTGAAAGTTGTTGTCCTTACATGTGGGTTTTCACTTTAGTCTGCGGGTTTTCACTTTAATATGCCGGTTTTCATGCGGGTTTTCACAGTAGTCTGGAAACTATTATTTTAAGAGAGAAGGAACTTATTTGTAATTAGGGCTTTGAAGATGAAGCATTACATGCTTCGAAACGTCACGTCAAGTAATATGGATTATTTTAGCATGAAATAGTCTCTATTTTTGAAATATGGAATCGTCTCTATATGGAATAATCTTTTAAATACTAGTCCATATAAATATAAAAGAGGTGAATTTTCTCTGGTAACATCTGCAATGGGAAAGATGAAAAGATGGGGTTTACCCGAGGGAGGCGGGTAAGTTCAATAGGAATAGGCAAGTGACAGGGATGAAAGCACACCCTAAAATTTATCAATTTTTCAAGAACCATACCCCAAAATGTTAAAGAAATATAAAATACATACCCTAAAAATTATTAATTACAGACCATAAATAGAAAATGTACACGCTAAAATCATCATCTAACAATTGTGACAAAGATCCAATAATGTAATCTATTTTGCAAGAGATTTTGAAAGATGATACCCCAAAATTTATGATTTTTCCAAAAATGATACCCTAAAATTTATTTTATGTCTGAAAAAAACCAGCCCCGAAAAATGTCACATCCCGTACCGTTATATATGGTAGGTACCCTCCCCCCCCGGGGGCTTATCAATCTATTATTAGTTAAGAAGAAATTCTTATCATTCTATTCTATTATTGGTCAAGAAGAAATTCCGTTAAAAATTTCTGTTCTCAACTTCCTGGTTTACCACGTATCTGAATGTGGGAGAAGCTTTTCATGGAACCCGGAAAATAAAAAATTCTCATTAAAAACGTATATCATTTATTTCCTCCCATGCAAAACTATAAGGTGTGGAATTACGTCGCGTCTAACATTGGCCATTTAATATATCTACAACATTAAAATTCGGAGATGTGACGATGGCCATGAGTGCTTTTTTTAGATACAGTCAAGAACAAAAATGTCTAAATCAAGAACATTTTGAGACGAACTATCTGAGCAGAACTTCCTTGGAATAAAACAGAAAACGAGTCTCATAGTTATGTTTATGGTTGATTCAAATTCTTAAAAAATTCTTAAAAATTCAAATGTATGGATTCAAATTCTTAAAAACTTTGAAACATTGCTTTTACCTTAATTTTATAAATTTCCCAATCCATTTTTTGAGCTAAGGCCACCACTATGAAAATTTATCAAATACTCAAGATACTGCATTTTTTTTAATTAGATTTTGTGAACAAAATTATTCTGAGAACAAAAGTTTCTCATTTCTACCTAAACTTTTGTCAAAATTATTACAACATAAAGATTTTGATGGGACAAACTTTCGTCTTTGTGTGTGTCCCCTTGTGCCATTTAGAAGATCAAAACTCTCACAAATTTCAAATCTTTGCATCATTAGAACTTTGATAAAAATGTAAGTAGACATGCAATTATTGGTTCTCAAACTGAACTTTGTTTGCAGATTCTAATTCAAAATTCAGAAATGCTAAACCTCAAACCTTTCATACATGTTCATTATGGCAGCCTTCCAACGAAAAGGTGAATTGCCATTCGTGTGTGTTGAAAGAAAAATATGAAATATAGTTAGGTCCACACTTTCATCACACCGTTGGTTTAGAGATTCCGATGACAAGAACCCAGTTCATTGAGTGTAGTGACAGCGAGCTAGACCAATTAAATTTATAACTTGCTCCAAGTCTATTTCGTACCTTGTCACTTAAATCATTTTACGTTTAATTTCTTTTTACTGAAATAAAAAATTGTATTATTGAAGGACAGCACAAAATACACTTAAAGAAAGTATGTATTTTTTGACCCAATAACATTTCATTCCTTGCATTAGGTGCCTAGGATACATTACACATGCACATACTACCTAACATATCCACTACTTATATAGCCTATCTACTTTTGCACTGCATGTACCGAATGGCTCACAAATTTCCCCATGTTTTTAGAGCTGCTATGGAGGATCATTAGTTAGTTAGTCATTAGTTCCATAATTTCGTTTTTGATTTAAGTTGGTGTAAGAAGCTTCAACTTAAAATGTGATATCTCGTTTGCCAAAATATATGCAGTAATCCTTGAGCTTTACTAAAGGAAAGCCGATGTTTATATTTTCAGCAGATTACAGCAGCAGAAATTCTTTATTGCTGGTTTCATTGAGAATAGCTCCGAGATTGCTAAGTGGGCATTGGTGAACAAAATATCAAACTTTAAGTTGAAGCTTCTTGCATAAACTTGAAGCAAAAACAGAATTTTAAAAAGTAAAACTCCTCCGCACCAGCTTTGCAAACGTGAAGACATTTTTTTAGGCCACCCTGCATAAAAACTACAAATACATTACAACTGCACTCCATATACATTTCAAATACACTATACATGTATTATGCTACACAACGTATACACTGTATGTATACTGCATACAAACTCCATATATACAATGTAAATACACAACAATACATGTGATACCTCTTTTTCTCCAGTTGTATGTTGCCTTGAGTAGAATACGCTTAGTCTAATCTCCGGGTTTTCTGGCCATGCAAGCACAAGTCTTGTTAACTATAATGAAAATACTACAAATTAACGAATAAATAAATGTGTTGAAAAGTTCAAAAGCATCTTAGTTCTGTTACATAAATAAATACATAACTTATTAAACTTATTATTGTTTGCATATCGTAAATCCTCGAATTAACCCCCCCCCCTTCGAATAAGCCCCCACCCTTAAATTGTGTATTTTCTTAAGCCTGTTATTTTATTTTGGGAATTCTGTTTACATATATGTATGTAGTTCTTTTTCATGTATAATCATCACGCAGTATTTTTATTTATGCAGTTACTCCATAAGAAAGTGCACGACTTCGAATCAGCCCCCACCCAAAAGGCTTAAAATCAATTATCCCCCAGGGGTTAATTCAAGGATTTACGGTAAGCTGTGAAAGATTAAAAAAAAAACTCTTCGTTTCTGGTAATTTTTTCGTAAGAGACCGGCCATTAAATATGGCGAAGGAAGGGAAGAAAAATTGGAGGGAAGAAGAATTGGAGGGAAGTCTTGAAATATTGAGAAGCCTGTAGGGAGGGTTCACAAACCTTATCAAAAAGCAAAAAGAGGTGTTGTTCAAAAAAAAACTTTAACTGACAAGGGGGTCTTAAATTTATTTGACAGATGCTAGGGGGTCTTGAAAATTTATTATGTCAAACAAATTTCTCCTCCATCTCCCTCGCCATTTTAAATGAACGGCCCCCGAACATAAACTTAGTTCCAAATTTGCAAAATTACTTAAAATTTTAGATCAATTTTAAAACAATAATTTGGCTAATATATGGGTATTCTGCTATAATTAAACCATATTAAACATGGAATGTGAGGTATATTGAACATAAACGTATCCCTGTGTTCTTTAAAAAAGATTTGACGTCACTTTGAGTTCTGAAACTTGTGGAGTATCGTTAAATAGTGGCCTTGTTTCTACTCAAACTAACCTTGTCTCTTGTTCATTCTCTTCAATCCCTTTCCTTATCTCTAGTTCATTAAAAAAAAATCCTGCGATCGCCATATCTAAATTCAAATAAATAGCATTGCAATGCACGATGGGAAGAATTGCGAAAATCACCACCATCTTGCAATGCCAGTTATTTGAATCTAAATATGGCAACTGTATGACAACAGTTAGCTCTGGTTGAATATTATTGAATGAACAAGAGACAAAGTACAGCTCATATGGAAACACCAGCCTTTTGCTGTGCATTTAAAACGAAGCTGATGTTTTTGAGCGGGAATTCGCCAGCCTCGTAGCTAGGATATTTCCCAGAGTATAGCTACCCTGTACCTGCTTCGAACATTTCAGCAGGATTATGTCATTTAATGCGACATTAGAAAACTCAGAAAATCGAAGTGGTAGCAAGGGTATTTTCTTTGGAACGAACTGGAAACGAAGTTGGAAAGTTGCAATAATTCCTAAAAAATTGAGGCAGAGTACCGTAAGTCGTCGAGTAGGCCCGTCTTTGAATAAGCCTTCACCTTCGGACATAAACTTTTTATGAGCACCTCTCGAATAAGCCCTCCCCTCGAATTAGCCTTCAGCTAAGAAAATCATAAATTAATTAGCCCCCAGGGGGCTAATTCGAGGATGCACGGTATGTTTGGTCACGAGTCTCCATATTGACCCAAGTGACACCAAACCTTCCAAAAAACGGAGAGACGCAAAGCAAGGACTGGTGTCATTGAACATACCATACAATTTTAATATGATGTGTAAACAAAAATCTCAGCAAAATAACTTTAGTTGAAACTTAGCCAATGAGTTTACAAGAAACTCATCGGAGCCAATAAAATTCAATTTTTCATGTTCAAAATCTCCTAATGACCTTCTTTATTAAAAATTGAGCAATAGGCACTTGAAGTGGTATTATGAAATATTCCGGTAGTGAAACTGTATCTTTAACTAAATGCATTCGATTATAAATTCCAACTAATTAAGCATTACAAACGCGCCTTTGCAAACACACCACTACCCTTCCATAAATCTTCGCCACCAGACGACTATAAAAACGCAATGAAGCATCGCATAGAGTCTAGCGTTTCATGCAGTGCCGTCGGAAGCTGTTCCAGATTGAGGGCTCGTTGCTCATTGCTCTCCGAACAATAGAGAGCAAAGTTTTATTTAATCAACCAGCCCCCTGCTTCCGACGGTACTGTCACGAATTATGAAAAATTGCCGTTAAAATTATGCTCCGTTCTATGTATTTATACTGATTTAAAATGGTATCACGTTAGTTAACTCGGTTCTTCCGTAATTTAAATGTGCGACTGTATTTGTGCGTTTTAAGGAAAATTTTAGAGTGCCGTCGCCCTGAATGAAACATTCGCCTGAAATGAAACACCTTTGTATTTTCGATGATCTTTTTGAATTTGTGGGAGCTGTATGTTATAACTTCCAGCCAGATACTCTCATTATAAAAAGCAAGCATGGCCTAGTGGTTAAGGCGCCGGGCTCATGATCGCAAGGTCGTGGGTTCAAATCCTACCAAGGTCATACTTGCTGCGAAAGTGTGAGGAGAGCTGCTAACTCTCTGTAATTCCAGGCAA
>JAYJMH010069591.1:0-11262 GCA_036873815.1 Phacellophora camtschatica | reverse complement strand
TTAATATGTCATGACTGTGAAAACCTTTGTGACAATAATGACATGTTGCCTATAAAGATATAAATGTCAATGAATCTATTCAGAAAAGAAACAAGGCATAAAAGAAGTGCTAAAAGTACCTTAATATGTCATGACTGTGAAAACCTTTGTGACAATAATGACATGTTGCCTATAAAGATATAAATGTCAATGAATCTCACAAACAATTCTTCAAAAATCTTTCAAAAAGTTTACTTAAACAATTTAAAACTATGAAATCTTTTCAAAAATGAAATTTTTTAAGAAGGGCTGATTTTACATAAAAAAATAACAAGTTAGGAATTTTCAATAAAAATTTACTTGCAGATGTGGAAAAATCAACAACTAAAAATTGTCTTTGAATGCCAAAATTCAAAATGTACATTTTTTAAAGAAAATTCTGAATTGTGCGATGAATCCATTTGGACGATTTAAAACATTTTCCCTGAAAAGATAATTACGTTGTTATGCTGTTCATTGATATTTTCCTGTGATTCTTCAAATACACTATCTTCAAGCCGACTAATGTCCAACAGATCAGTGCGACTATTATCCATATCCTTTACTCCACTGTCCGATTTTGAAATGCCATCACTTGATCGATGCCTCATTGATGCTACGAAGAAACAATAGTTATATAAAGTATATGTATATAAGGGTTATCAGACCAAGGAAAGGAGTGGCGCCCTCCCCTACCCGCCCTCCCCTACCCGCCATGGGCAGCAGCAAACAAAAAATGAGCCGTTTGGCCCACTGAAAGTTGTTTTCACCAAAAAAAGCCAGACTTGACAAACTGGACAAATTAAAAGGGCTTTGACCGTGGAAGTTATTGGTCATAAATAAGTCATAGTGACGGTATACAGCCATGCGGTTTATTTGCATCTAATCACATTTTCAATAAAGAATATGAATTGAGCATTCGAATTTGAATGGAATTTGGGAAATTGCAACATATAACTTCTGACAAAAAGTAGTGAAATAATTTCTGTTAATGAAAGAATGTGTTTAATACTTACTCGAAATACTATCAATATTTTCTTTGCTCGTTTCAAAAATGTCAGATAGACCACTGTCGATACTTTTTCCACTGAAGCAACTTTGTCTGTCAGTTTCTCTTGAAACAATATTCATATCATCTTCGCTTGAAAACGATACCGAACTCGGACTTTTCATGGATCTTGTTCTGGAATAAACAAAAAAAATATTCTTACAATATTTGTGTTTGTAAAAATTCTGTGATAATATTCTGAAAAATAATCTCTTCGTTCATTCGAACAATTTTTATTCAAAGACCAAATTTACATGCATAGCCGATGCTTAAACCTAAAAAGAAGTATGTTTTCAAAACTAACAAATTCATTTCTAAATTCAAAAATATTTGACAAAATTTCGTTCAAAACTCTGTGTTATTTTTTGTTTCTCTGTTTCTCTAATGTTCTTATTAATTTCTATTTATCAGTTGTTTATTTGAAAGCAAGATTTACCGGCCTAGTCAATGTTTTTACCGAATTTAATTTAAAATACAATGATGAAGATTCGTATGTGAAGATCCAATCATGAAGATATGTACAGCTGATTATCGAATATGGAAAATAACAAGCAGACATTTTCTGATTAAATGATAATTGTTAAAATATATTTCAGTTACACGACGCCGAAGCAAAGCGACAACGACCTTGTCTTCAGTGGGGGAGGAAGGCAAACCAGCCAATCGAACCAAACTACACATCTTTTCACTCCTCACCAACACAGATAAGCACCATCAGAGTATTCTTGGACGATGATTGGGGGGCTGCACACCGCCCCCTGGCTACGCCACTGAAACAGAAGCACTTCGCTTTGCAAAAACGGAGTGAAAATCACTCCTTTCTAGAGGTAAAGAAAAAATAAATCGGAAATTTTCCGCTTCAAATTTGGCTTGCGCAGTAAACATCAATCTGGAATCGTGTAACAAGAGCGCATAACGGAGCAAAAGGCAATCCGAAATCGTTTAATCACTTTGAAAAACAAAGCCACGTTACTTTGAATCGAAGAGAACACTCCGAAGTAGAAACTAATTCAGCACCCTGTAGCTCATGCATAACGATAAAAACGAAAGGTTTCATACCTATTTAAGTCATAACTTTCAGTGCTTCTTCCACTTGAAGTTCTTCGACAAATACCATTTTTTCTTCGCGATGCTTTTTCGTCTTCCTCAATCCATAAATCGCTTGCACTTCCAATCGAACTTTCTCGAGAGATTACATTTTTCAAGACGTTAGTTGTTTCTTCTTTACTGGACGACAGTGAGAGACTTGACGTTGGGGTCGGATTCTCAACGGTTATTTTCGGTTTTAACATGTTACGAATTGAATTCGACCTATCGAGGTTGCTAGAAGAGCTCAAAAGAAATTTTCGATCAATGCTCGGACTGCTACGAGCAGAACGATTTGCTTCGCTAATAACGCGTAATCTATCGACAAGATCAGAGGCCTCAATTTCGCATTTTTGATTTCCTGAAGATTTCGAGTTAAAATTGGTTTTGCGCTTGTTGTCTTTATCTTCATTCTCACAATCAACAGTTGTATTTTCTTCATCTACATTTTCTTCAGAGTTTTGTGCTTTGCTCGGGCTCCTACTTCTGTGCTTTTTGGGATTTGGCAAAATTTCGATTTTCATAGTCTTACTTTTAGACGACTTGCTAGTTTTAGATCTTCTTGAATCAATTGAACCCGCGCGTTTCGGTTTTCGAGAAATTGAAATTCCCGAAGAAGTACTTGCTGGTTTTGTTGTTTCGTGAAAACTTACAGACCTCATGGCATTACTTTCCACTTTGTCAACATCTGGCACGATACTGTTCCCCAGCTTCGAAACATTTGGACAACTTTTCAGTTTGTGACTCGAAGAAATTTGTTCACTAGCAAAATCCCTTTTTGTCGTTTTCTCCTTTCTCAAAATGTCTTTTTCTTTTGACAAATCATTTCGTAAATTATTGTTGTTTACATCACCACCATCATTCATGTTTAAATCTTTTTCAACACTCCTATGTTGTTTAATTTTCACAGAAGTATTTTTGGCTATGTTTTTCGGGTCCACAACATCACGATCACAATGGCCATTTACTTTCGTTACGTCGTCACAACTTTGCCATCTCTTCGTATCCTTATTTCCTTTCTGGCTATGCTGTTTTACATCAAGGCTACTTTCATCTTCAATACATGGATCTTCTCGAACCTCAATTTTAGATTTCGTTCTTGATTCATGGTGGGAACTCCGAGCCTTCCGTTGACGTGCTGGACGTGCAACCTTATTTTGTTCAACTACAATACGAGGATTTTCCTGAGCCTTGATTTCATGTTTCGTTCTGGATTCATCATAAGAGCTCCATTGTTGTAATGATTGGTTTTGATTACAATCACTTTCAAATTCAGTGTTAACATAATCAACATTTTCAGCATAAACAATCCCATTATTTTCCTCAGGTTCTATCATTTCTTCTTCAAATTCACGATCTTCACATTGTGAATAACTGGCAGAGCTACTCTTCATTGCATCATCACAAAAAATGTATTCTCCATTATCTTCATTCCATTCCTCCTTCTTCAACTGCAAAGATCGGTGATCGTTTAATGCCTTCTCTGACTGTAGATCTTCTTCTTTCGTATTCTTAAAGTTGCTCCTTTTCAAATGCATTTTGTTCAGATTTGAATCATAGCTGTAACTTGATGATAAAATATATTCTTGAGAAGAATTTTCATCATCCCTTGCTGAAACATTTCCCTGCCTTTGATTCCCCAAAAAACTGGTCCTAAAAACGATTTGAGTTCTCGAAACATCATCATTTGAATCTAAAGCAGGTGCTAATTCGTACTTTTGATTAAAATTACTGTCATAAACCCTGTCTTTACGCTTCGAAACTTCAGGGTCTGTGTTCTCAAAACGTCTATCAAGTGGGAAGTGTGTCCCTTGTATTTGAAATCCACTCGAAGAATTGCGCGAGCTTTCTGAAGAGTACTCTTCAAAACTTTTTGCGTTGCGAAAGGCAGGTATATTATCACGAGGATTTCTTGCTAGAGATTCGATCTTCTCAGTAGCATCGGTATATGAACGAGCAAGAGTTCTCTTGTAAGGGAAATTAAAATCTCTTTTTCCTTGAAGATAAGCACCTTGTTTAATTTTATGTAAAGCATCAGTGTCGGATATTCTTTGGATAAGAGAAACATTTTTTCTGCTTGGTTCGTTTGATGGCGATGTTTTCATCATTATACTTCCTAGAGGCCATGTTTTTTCCATCATATCTCTTTTCTCTTCAACGTCACCTCTGATTGGCAAAGTCTGCGACAGATAATTGTGCATAAAATACTCATCATCTTTTTCATTCCCATGATAAAATGTCGAAGAATCCAAATTGACAAAACTTTCGTTTGCAGTTGATCGTCGAGGGCTGTTCAATTCAGAACGAGCAGGAAGTCTGTTATGAGAAGAACTTACGTTTACTAAAGAGCGGCTTAATGGCTTGTTCAAAAGATTCGATTTTAAAATAATGCTGTTTTCGTTTTCTTGCAGCCTCGGTGAAGCCTGTTCTCTCGAATATAAACACTGTCGTGGACAATCCACCGGCGATGGAGTTGCTAATCTTTCTTTGACTTTTGCATCATCAGCGAATCTTTCTCTCCACATACCAAAATTGGACTCAAGAAGCTGATTTGCTCGCTCAAGTGGTGATGTTTGATCGCAGTCATCAAAGGAGACAGATTGACGATCAAAAATTTCTTTACTTAAGAACTCTCCATGATAAGACCTGGATCGAGTAACAAGAGAGCTTTTTGTTACTTCCGATGATGTTACTGGGTTTCTCAAGGAAACTAAATTATCTTTAATTTCCCTATCAAGATAGCTTATGTCACGCGTAAGATATTTAGCAGTTTCTAAATTCTGTGATTGATCTCGGCAAGAGTTTTTATTTGATAATACTCCCATATGAGCATAGGTGTCAGCGTCATACGCAACATCACCATTCGTGAGCCCCCAAGAATGACGACTTGATTTTAACTTAGCGGCATAGTCGATGTCAGAGTCTCCACTTAAAACAGAATTATCCGTATGATGCGATTTGTATGTGGAAATTTTGCTGGGAAATTCTTTATTAAATAGATCTCTATTTGGTACGCCAGTTGAAAATCGCTGCGACATGCCGCTGCCGTGTCGTGTATTTTCGTGTCGTGTATTGTCGTGTCGTGTATTGTCTCTAAACGCTTCTTCCAAAGATTCTACTGTTACAAAAGTGACATCATCAGGACAATATTCTGCCTGATTTTGTTGCATACGACTAATATATTCATCTCCATCAGACTTTTTGAAAGCATTTGAAGGAATGTGAAAGTCGTACGATCCATCATCTATTTCTTCTTGGTTATCGTTCACGTCTTTGTCTGACCGATCATCTTGCAGATCTTTACTGTGACCATTCTCCAAAGTGTTTGATGATTTGTTTAAGTCAGAATCTCTAGACAGAACTGATCTTGAATTTATAAAACGTTCGTTTGAATCGCCATAACTTTTCAAATAATCTTGAATGTGATCTTGGGCTCTTAAATATTCTTGAGAAAATTTACTGTGATCTTCGCACTTTGAACTTTTGGATTTGTTTATTGGAATGCAATCTTTGACCTTTGTGCTATGCTCCTTACCAAAATAACCACACAAAATATTGTCTCGTTGGTATGAATGATTTGTTTCTGCTACATCAGGGTTTTGATCAAGGCTATTTGAAATGCAATTAGTTGAAAACTTTGCTCTTGATATACCTTTAGATACATTTTGTAATGGTGTCTTGACAAATATTTCTGGTGGAGCCACTCTTCTCTGTTTAACCTAAAATGCAAACATTTGCTTATTTTTAACAGAAAAAGATTACATAAAATAAAACATATTAATATTATACTTTAATACTATCTATTTCCGTTCATTATTTCATTAATTTGTTCTATTGTTGATGTTTGCTTCATTGAATGAATTAAATTACATAGTTTATAAATTTCAAAATATGTTATCTCTTTACGCGGTGTCTAATTTTAAAATTGAGATCGTGTATTATGAAATTGTTTTTATAGACCAAATAGAACATTTTATTTTTAGGTCGCCTGGCATTTAGTTTAAAAAACTCAGAAAATTACAATTTAACTTCAAAAACATAAACAAGAACAATTTTTTGCACTGTAAACATTAACCCATTCACGCCCGGATTTATTTCTGCTAAACTGGTAAGTCTTATGCAAGTTTTATTTTGCAGGGGGTAGCACATG
This sequence comes from Phacellophora camtschatica, assembly GCA_036873815.1. Taxonomy (NCBI): domain Eukaryota; kingdom Metazoa; phylum Cnidaria; class Scyphozoa; order Semaeostomeae; family Ulmaridae; genus Phacellophora; species Phacellophora camtschatica. The sequence goes on along the minus strand of JAYJMH010069591.1, from coordinate 4,960 downwards.
CAAACCAGCTGAATTCAAAATATAAACTTACGTTTAAATATTTGAAATTAATATAAACCTCTGCCCACATTTACCTCCTGAAAATGGTAAGTTTTACATTGTTTGTCAATGGGCCACTGTTTGTCATTACATTGTTTGTCATTGTTTGTCAATGTCAATGCTACAACTTTATCAAATCAACGAAACTAACCAAAATTTATTATCTAATAAAATATAAGCTTTGAATAAATTTTGAATTTACAATTGAACTTCAACAGCTGATTAATTAAACAACAGGTGTTTCAAAGTTCTTTTGTAGTCTACATTAAAAAATTTAAAAGCTAATTCAATGTTTGAATCAATCTTAGCAAAAAACCACTTATTTTTATTTTATTTTTTTCTAAGAAATCAAGTTACAAGAGAATAGCACTGAAATCGTCATTAAGCTCCAAAAATTTAAATGTTGGGACGCAATTTTAAGAAGCCACTGGATATGTCAGGTCGTCAGTATTATTGCTGTTTTGTAAGGCCCTTTAAGAAACCTGTTTTATCCATAAAAATGTTAGCATATTTTTGCGTAAAATGCTCAATAAAGAGTTGTAATGATTATATTTCATGAAACATTTGTTCGAAATAAATATTGATAATGAATTTGAGTTTGTTTCCATACGGCCTAATCAATGATTTAAATATTGTGTGAGATACCTTTTGCCAGTCGACGCCTTGAAAAAATTGATGTTCCTGCACTTGTGCAGCTGTGAAAGGATCTATGTTCCAGTTAAGCAAAAAGTTGATCAGGGCAGCAGCATTTTCAGGAAAACTCGACGAGAAATTCAACGAAGAAAGGCACCTTAAGAAAGATTAAAGCGATCAATTAAAATTCTGAACATAACATCAAGAACAGTTTGAGAGTATTTGAAGTCTGCGGTTTGAAATTATGAATTATTAACAAGGAAAACCACGAATAAATGAAGAAAACCCAAATATGAATTAAGAGCATTTAAAAACACATTGCTGGTAAATTTTTAATCAGAATAAATAGAAGCATGGCAAATTCAGATCGTGTTATTTTAACGAATTTCAAAATAATAAATTTGCCAGATGAAAATCATGTATATTTATTTTAATTACCGCATTATTTTTAGCAACTACCATCAAATTAATCATTGATTAATTAGATAATGAGACGATTTCGAAAAACAAACCGACATGATTACAATTTGATCAAAGCGTTAATTGAAAACGTAATAATCTAACATACCTTATTGCAGTATTTTCTGGTTGCGGTAAAAGCTCCCCCGTCAATAGAAAATAAAGCAGTGAACCAAAACTATACCACTCTTTTGCAGTTGCCTCCTTTTCAACAGTTCTCTCTTCATGATATCTGCAAATCACATTCAGTCTGCAACTGATACATTCATTTCGAACCCATTGTCTCCCATCGAATAAGTCTCGCTTGAGTTTTACATGTCCAGTAATATCCAGGAATATGTTGTTTGGGGTTAAATTGTTGTACGTTGTATGATACGCATGAAGCTGGCTGATTGCACAAAGTATCTCCACCACTGTAAATGTTGCTGAGGTGATATTAAATGGGCCTAAACTATCTACAAAACTTGAAAGGTTGCGCTCTGGTTTGAAAGCATCAAGTACCACATAGTTCCTTGATTTCGTTTGAAATGTGTACCTGAAAATAGCATAAACACAGTTTGATTTACTACTTAACAGATAATCCCTATCTTGGACTAAATTAATTTTGCTACTAATTACAAGACATCTTCTGTCTGTATGTAGAAATTACAATTGTGGATAGCTTATCCCTTCTTCGGTGATTTAAATCTCCTTTGAAACATGTGAAAATTTAAGTTGTAATGACCAGCAAGAAGTTAACTGTGAACGCGTGCTACAGGTGTTTGCATTTGAGGAAAAAACACCAAAAAAAAATAATAACTGATTTTGGAACATAAACACGAAGAAACTACAATAAGATTGAGGTTTAAAATATAGGTTTTGAATAAACCTTGTATTCAGTTGAAATTCAATCAACTCATTACTTCTTCTCATACTCGTTTATAACACAATTAGGCTAAAACGTATTTCCCAAAACAAGACTATATATTTCAAATGTGTTTAACTGTTGATCTTCCACAACACAAGAGTCACTAAATGTCCAATCAAGTGCAGCCGCGCTAATTTAATTTCATAAACAAATTTGCTGCATTCATCCGGAAGAGGCGCCTTTATTTCAAAAACTTCCATGCAGGGTAATTTTTAAAATGTTTTATAAATTTAAAAAATACAAATATGTGCTGGCCTCAAATTACAGATGCAAGTTTTATTTCATAGAGCATCTCAAATTGTAAAGATACAGATTCGGAAACGGAGCGTATTCGAGAGTGGTGCTAAATTGGACATTTATTTGTGCCAATCTAGACCTCTTAAAAGAAAACGCGGACTGAAATACTCTTTTCTCTTGCTCAAAGAGAGTTTCAAAAGCCTCATTAGGAAGTTGCTCGTGATTTCTAAGCTACGCCTCTTCAAAAAAACAAAACAAGGAGTTTAAAAATTTAGGACTCAAAGAAAATGATACCGAAAGCATACAATGCAAAGCAACATGAGCCTAAAGAAGATTTGGTCATTGTTTAAATCAAACAGAAGCGAAGGACTCAATGGCCTCGAATTTGAAGTTTAAAGGCCAAAAATAAATAGTTATTAATGCTGAATAAAGCTAAGACAAATATTTAAAACGTGCAAAGAACCTGTGTAAATACAGTTGAGAACTCTCTGTTCATTTCCAATGCAGAATTAATTGAAGTATTTCAGAAAAGAAATTTCACATAACAAGTTCATGTTACAACAAAGAATGTCTGAATGATATTATGATGATTATGATGAATTGCAATTCTTATGTAAAGTTAAATGTCATGTTAGTAGACTTCTTACAATCGTCATCGTTGTGCAAGGCAATACTGCGACTCATAAAAATTAAAGAGATTTTATGGACTTGACTTTTCTGCCTCGTAATCGTAATTCGAACTTCAAACAATAACACAGCCACACTTCAACAATAGAACTCTTAAAGCCTTGTTTCAATTATCCTAAAACGTTGGAATTTCTAAGTCCAGAATTTTAAATCTAATGTTACCAGTCTATAAGAGGCACTTCACAAGAGAAATTTCATCCCGCCGGTAATGAAATTCGCAAGTGAATATTATCCTCCTTTTCGTCTACATGAAAATCTCATCCGATGTTGAGACTATCACGTACAAAAGTACGCATGCGTTATTTCGGTAACCCGACCCAGGACAATATTTTTTGTGTTTACATTATAGTTACTTTTCATCCCGGGATGAAAAATTTCATCACGTGATGAGATGCCGTGGTAAGATCGTAGCACAATGAGTTTCATCGAGTCATTTATCGTGTAAAAACCACTAGGAATTTCAATGGAGTTACTATCAGCAATATTTAAACTCATCCCAGGGATGAGATAAACCAAGGTATTGCTAAGTTACTATCTAATTTGGATCCAATGAAGGCCAATGGCCCTGATCAGTTACCAACAAGAGTTCTTAAGGAGGCAGCCACAGAAATTAAGGAAGCCGCATAGGGACTGATCACTCAACGTGCAAACAGCATATTCAGGTAAATCATACCCATTCCAGTTTATAGCTGTTTCGTTTTTTCATTTTCAGTTTCATTTTAAAACTTGTGTGCAAGTTTAGTGATCAGAACCTCATCCGTGTGATGCCCATTATGGGTTTTACTGATTAATCTAGATAGGGAGAAATTTCCTCATCTAAAGGGCCTCTAAGGCATTTGAATGAAGTCAGAAAAGAAACTTCCCAAACTAAAAATCACAAAATCACAAAATAAAAATTCTTGAAAAGTTTTAGATAGTTTCAACGACAAAATGTATGACAATTTTAAAATTAAAAATACCTGAGATTGACCGCAAATGGTATCCTAAACGTTTCTGCATTTAAAGATGTATCCATTGTTTTTGTTTCTTGCTGGGCCTTTGGCATCACATACATTGCAAGTTGTTCCCCCGTATCTTTATGACGTACATTGTAAATTTTGTTGCCGTCTGAGCATCCAACGAACTAAAGACAGGAAAATAAAAATATTAAATTCTGTTCAGAAGGCAAGAAAGTTTTTTATACAAAAAAGCACGACACTTTAGTAGTAGAGGCACATCCAACTCGCCTGAGAGGCATTTGCAATTCACTTGGGAAACACATCCAACTCGGGTTAAAAGGCACATCCAACTTGCCTGAGAGGCATATCCAATTCGCTAAAGACACACTTGTTTGAGATATCCAACTCCCATCAAGCTTATCTTATCAAAGAAGACGACATATTCTTATCATCGAAAGATTGAAAGTAAAATTCTAACAGTAAACATATTTTCCAAGCAGCAAATTGAAAAAAAAGTACCATTTTAATCGCATGCATAAATAAGCAAGTCAATGCTTCGGCAATTCAATTCAATCTGCGTAACATGTTCCTAGTTACTGCGTGCATCTGACGCATTTTAATAATACCGGCTACAGTAAAACCATGCAAACAAGAACATAAAAATCAAAAACAAACCAGACTGAAATCAAGCCACCAATAAATAGAAAATGTACATTTACAGACCTTGTTAGACCAGAATCACAAGCTATATCTAAGCAATACTGATAAGTACTTTACTTAAAACACTAAATATACCATCAATAGTATTTCATCAAGTGGAAGTTCTAGGTTCTACAGCTTTAAGATAAGAACATGTATGCTCAAGAGTTAGGTTCTTCTAACCGAGCTTTTACTATAAACAAATAAAATGTTCGGACATTTTGAAAGTTACAACAAATCAATTTGGTTACCAAGCTTGTTTCTATAAAGAAGGTATTCAGAGAAAGGGTTGAAGACAGTGAGTGGTGTTAAAAGTGACTCTTTGTCGGGGGGGGGGGGGGGGGGGCTAAACACCTTTAAA
>JAYJMH010069580.1:0-11263 GCA_036873815.1 Phacellophora camtschatica | reverse complement strand
TTGGTTGGATAAAAAATATGTTTTTAAGTAAAAAGTACAGTTTTAATGTTTTATCAGGAGTAATGTTCCTTATAATTTTTGCCGTTGTTTATAATATGACAGACAGTTATATGTATTGGTTGCGTGATGATGGGTTGATTACTTTGTCCCATGCAAAAAATTTAATTGATTTCGGCTTTGTTGGCGTAAATCCATCAGGGGAAAGATTAGAAGGTTTTTCAGCACCTGTAGAATTTTGGATCTATACTGTTTTATATGGTGTTTTTGGAATGGGTTATGAATTTTATGCGTATTTCCAATTAATTATATGTACATTTTTACTAGGTTATGTATTTTCACTTTTTTTTGAAAAATCATATAAAAATATCCTTATAATAGGCTTATCTGCACTGGGTCTAACTTTTTTCAAAGGATTTTTCCTATGGCATGGATCCGTAATGGAAAATCCTATCACGCACGTATTGTTCCTTGCAACATTTTATATCTTATATAAATCGGTAAAAGAAAATACAATTTACTATCCTTATGCGATTATAATATTCCTTGCAACAATTTCACGTCTTGATAGTGTCTATCATATTGCCCCCTTATTGGCTATATTTTCCGTATGGTGGTTTATTCAAAATTATAAATATGGATATAAAGTAAAATTAAAAGCATTGGCTTTCTCTGTTGCTGTTTTTGTATTATGGGTTTTATATCACATTTACAGATATATCTATTTTGGCGATATAAACCCAAATACTGCTTATGCTCAGGGGATAAGTGTTACGGATAGAATATCTAATTTATCAGCACACTGGGATCAAGGGAAACAAATTGCAAATATATTTAGTTGGCAACATGGATTGATATATATGACTATTTTAATTCCTGTAGGTTTATGGATTTACAAAAATCAAAAATCAATGATATTTTTATACCTGATGATAGTTTGCATTTCTGCTACGGTTTTATCAAACGGTCTGATATTTGGATGGACACGATTAGATGTGGTTCGCAGTACGACATATGCCCCAATATTTGTATTTTTGGCATTAGCACTGGTATTATCAATTCTTAAAAAAGAGAATCTTATGAAATTAAAGTATATGATACCTTTATATTGTATACTTATTATTACTTTGATAGCTCACATTAATCAAAACAAATACAATGCAACATTCAAAGATCGGAATTTATGTTGTCAGTTGGAAGGTTTTAAGGCAGTCGCCAATTTATTTAGAAAATTAACAGCTGAAAACAACTTACCGCGTCCAATGGTATCTAATCCAGATTTAGGTATTGTCAGTTATCGTAAAGAATTCAACATGTTTGATGCAGGCTGGTTGGGCAGCAAAGCAACGACACATTTAAAGCAAAAATATGGATTGAAAAATAATGTATTTCAAGAATCTTATATTGAATGGTTTGCTCCAGATTTTTTATCTCTGCATGGTTGGTGGGCATGTTATTATTCAAAAATGTTAAATTCTAAAAATTTTACTGATACTTATGATATTGTATCACAAAGCAGTACAGGTATAAAAGGTTGTGATGGAAAAACAACACTGGCAAAACGAAAAGCCGTTCTCAAAAATGCAACCACACCAGAGCGTATTTTAATTGATAAAATGATGCAAAATATATCGTCTGAATTATTAAAAGATGAACTGCAGAAATGTGAAAATAAAAATTCAGGAATAAAAGACTGTATTTATGTTGCACGTACTGCATATCGTTTTGCCCCAGAGTTAAGAGAAAAAGGTATGCAAGCGGATTTAGAAAAAATATTTTCAAACAGCAGGACTGCACCGTTTGATATGTTTTTAATCCAAGGCTATAAAAATCCGAGCCTAGTGCATAAAGCCATTAATTTTATAGAAGAGAATATAGAGCGTAATTTGAAAAAAATATCCTATGCATCAATAAAATTAAATATTCGTAAAAAAGAACATTATCAATGGAATGCAAAAGATAACATAGTAATAAATTATAAAAAAGCTGATGGTGTTCAATTATCGTTTAATAGCACAACCGCAAAAGCCATAGATATATCCTTTGACAATAACGATAATTATAAATTTATATTTAAGTACAAAGGTGAAAAAGTAGCAGAAAAAAGTTCTCGTAAAGTTAAAAACGGCAATGGTCTTGCCCTTGATACATTAACATTTGACAAAGCCATTACTTTTGATACAGTGGAAATAATCCCATCTGGGGGCGACAGATCATACAGCATTGGGCATTTCATACCGAAATAAGGGCATATAATGAAAACACGTATATCAGGGTGGGGGCGATACCCCTTTACGCACAGCACAAAAATTATTCCTGCCACTGGTGGGGATATTGAAAAAGCGACCAAGAATAATCCAACGTTGTTGGCACGTGGGTTGGGTCGCAGTTATGGCGACAGTGCCAATGCTGATACCCACCTGGATATGCGGGGGCTTAATAATTTCTTGGATTTTGATGTAGAAAATGGCACGTTGCAAGCACAGGCTGGCGTATCGTTAAAAGAAATATTGGACATTATTGTACCAAAAGGCTGGTTTTTATATACTACCCCTGGGACGCAATTTGTAACCATCGGCGGAGCAATTTCTTCGGACGTACACGGTAAAAATCACCACCACGATGGGGCTTTTTCCGAATGTGTATTGTCCATGGACATAATCCTTGCGGACGGTGAACGCAAAACTATCACCCCCAACGATACAGAATTTCAATACATCTGTGGCGGTATGGGCTTGGTCGGCATTATCATATCGGCAAAAATAAAACTTCGCCCTGTCAAAAGTGCTTATATACAAGAATCCACCTACAAAGCCAAAAATATTGACACCCTTATCACCTTGATGGAAACCCACGAAAAAGCAACCTATTCTGTGGCGTGGATTGATTGTCTGCAAAAAGGCAAAGCCTTGGGGCGTGGATTGTTGATGGTCGGTGAACACGCAACCGATAACGATTTGAACTTGCCAACAGTAAAAACCAAAACCGTACCGTTTAATTTTCCGTCATTTGCCTTAAATTCTTTGACCGTTCGCATATTTAATATGTTGTATTTCAATAAAGTATGGCGGAAAATATCCCATAACAAAGTCCGATACGATACTTTTTTCTATCCTTTGGATGCGGTGTATGAATGGAACAAAATATATGGCAAAAAAGGCTTTACGCAATATCAATGCGTTGTGCCAAAACAAAACGGAGCAGAGGCAATCAAAGAATTACTGACAGAAATATCCAACGCAGGGTTGGGGTCGTTTTTATCCGTATTAAAATTATTGGGTAAACAAAACAACAACGCCCTATCCTTTCCCATGGAAGGCTATACATTAGCCCTAGATTTTAAAATAGAACCAAAATTATTTCCTTTGTTGGACACATTAGACGCAATAGTCCAAAAATACGGCGGTCGATTGTATTTAACAAAAGATGTCCGTATGTCGGCGGACTTTATGCAAAAAACTTATGGTAAATCTTTGGAAAATTTTGTACAATACCGCAACACAACCACACTTGAAAAATTCAATTCTCATCAATCGGAAAGATTAAAAATATGAAAATACTTGTAATAGGGGCTACTTCGGCAATCGCAAAAAGTGTAATCCGTCAATATGCGGAACAAAAACATACATTGCATTTAATTGGGCGTAACGCTGAAGCATTGGATACTATTGCCAAAGATGCTACGGTGCGTGGGGCAGATAAAGCTACGTTTGAGGCTTTGGATTTAACGGATTTTTCAAAATTCCCAACAATGATTAAAACCGCACACAAAACTTTAGACACATTTGATGTGGTTTTAATTGCCCACGGCACGTTGCCTGTGCAAGAAGACTGTATCGCCGATTGGGACGAAGCCCGCAAAGCACTCAAAATTAACGGTATTTCCGTGTTGGCTTTATTAACGCCAATCGCAAATATTATGGAACAACAAAAAAGCGGAGTTATTGCGGTTATATCTTCCGTAGCCGGCGACAGGGGCAGACAGAGCAATTACGTATACGGCACGGCAAAAGCTATGGTTACAACATTTTTACAAGGATTACGCAATCGTTTGGCAAAATCAGGTGTACACGTAATAACAATAAAACCGGGGTTTGTAGACACGCCCATGACCGCAAATTTGAAAAAAGGAGCATTATTTGCCAGCTCTGACAAAGTCGCAAAAGACATCATAAAAGGCATCAAAAAGAAAAAAGACATATTGTACACGCCAAAAATATGGTGGGTGATTATGACAATTATCAAAAACATCCCAGAGCGGATATTTAAGAAATTGTCATTATAATCTATAGACAACATAAGTAAAAAAGATTATATTGTATAAAATACTTAGAAAAAGGTACTAATATGAACGAAACAGTAATATTTATTTCTAAAAAAATATTTGAACTATCTGCGGATTCAATGCAACAGAAGATTAAAGAAGCGATGGAAAATGCCACAAGCGTTGGTGCTGAAATTCTTACTGATTGTCAAAGTTTATCTCAAAATTCTTCGTTCGTAAGCAAAGGCAATCCTACTGTTGATTGCACACTATTGACATATAACAGTGCCGCACTTGATGATTTTATCTTCAAATATGCTGGCCCCTTTGCAAATAAAACTTTTGATGTAGCGGTATCATTTTATAATGAAAGCGAAAACATCACTCAAGCATTCATATATTTGGAAAAGTTAGAGCGTTTGTTTAATATTAGAAAATATTTATTCGTCCAAAATGGATCTTCTGACGATACGGGTGACAGACTAAGAGCCTTAAAAAAAATAAATAGCAAAGTAGAGGTCTTAGAAAATAAAACTTCTCCAGGATACGGCTTCGGTTTTCAAACAGCATTTCAGGCTGCAAAAGCAGATTATGTTATAACCAGCCATGCGGATTGCCAATTTGAACCGTATTCATTTTTTGTAACCCACTTTGATACCTTAATGGATGCAAAGGATATTGATGCTATTTTCCCTGAACGTCTAAACAGACCCACTTTGGCAGAATATCGTACATCTTTGTTACAACGAATGGTTGGCTTATTATCTAGATACCCTGATATTCAAGACTTTAACGGGCATCCAAAAGTTTTAAAAAATGACATATTACCCAAAGAAAATTTACCCGTAGATTTTAGGTTGGATCTTGCTGTATACTTAAGTTTCTATAAAAAGGATAATATTGTATTGCCAGTAATAGAAAAACCAAGATTTGCTGGTGTTTCCAGCTGGGCAAATACTTCTGGTGCGGTGAAATTACAAGTGAAAAACTTTTTAAAGTTTTTAAAATTTGCACTTTTATATAAAAAAGGGAAATAAAATGAAAAATGTATTAATTACTGGTGGTGCTGGCTTTGTAGGGTCGGAATTAGGAAAATTCTTATTAAGCAATGGGTGTAACGTCAAAATATTGGACAATTTAGAATACGGGTACCGTGATAATTTTGATGATAATCCAACACTTGCAGAAAATTTTATCCAAGCAGATGTAAGAGATGCTGATTTTGCAAAACATTTGGGCAATATTGACATTGTATATCATTTTGCGGGTATATCCGCATTGCCAGAATGTGAATCCAACCCAACAAAGGCGATGGAAGTTAATACCACAGCCGTAGCAAATGTTTTAAATGCCTGCAGAAATTCCAATGTTAAAAAAGTCGTTTTTGCATCTACATCAGCATTATATGAAAATAATGTATGCGATGTTCCATTTACAGAAGAAACAGACGTAAAACCAAACCTTATTTATTCTATGTCAAAACATTGTGCTGAAAAAGTATGCCGCAGTTATGCTGAAAACTATGATATGGATATTACTATCTGCAGATTTTTCAATGTCTTTGGGGCACATCAAGACTTTAAAAGGAAATACCCACCTTTTACAAGCTACATAATCCGCGAAGCCTTAGCAGAAATTGAACCGACAATATTCAATACAACCGATGTAAAAAGGGATTATATATATGTTGATGATTTGTGTGAGTTTTTAAACAGAATGCGTACCACTGATAAAAGATTCAAAGCTGAAGTATTTAATTTAGCTAGCGGAAAAGGATATTCTGCAATAGAATTAGCAGAAAAAGTATACGATGTCCTTGGTGCAGAATTTAAATATAACACAGCAGAAACAAAATCTTTCTGGGATAAATACGAAGATTTATTTGATAAAAAATATAACTTATCCAAAGATCGTGTGGAAAAAGAAGTGTTTAAACACTGTATTGGTGACAATTCAAAAATAGTAAAAGAATTTGATTATATTCCTAAAAAAGATTTAAAAGAGGGATTAAAAGAAATCGTTAAATATCAACAAAGCGTAAAATAAATGAATCATTTAAAAAAAATAGTTTGTGATATAGATGATACTATCTCTTTTTGTTATGACAGAGATTTTGATAATGCAACCCCTAATACACCCTTGATTGCAAAGTTGAATGATTTATATGATAAGGGCTGGGAAATTTGTTATTTCACAGCACGGGGCAGTCTTAGTTGTTCAACATTGCAACAACGGATTGAAAAATATGATGCAAGCATTCAAAAATGGTTCGTAAAGAATAATGTAAAATATTCCGAACTTTCATTTGAAAAACCGTTGGCATCATATTATATCGATGACAAAGCTATTACACCAGAAGGGTTTTTAGGGCTTGATATTTATCGCCTAGAAGGTCGCAGCGGTGCCAGTATTTTAAAAGAGGGCGAATATGTTGTTAAAGAAGAAAAGGACATAGATACAGCAATAAAAGTTATTGATTGGTATAAAAAGGCTATGCCATACATCAATGTGCCAAAAATTCACCATATAATAGGCAAAACTATTAAAATGGAATATATTGAAAATGAAATTCGTTTTAATTCTCAAGATTTAATAGAAGTAAAAAATGTAATAGATGTGTTTCGATCTATTGCTGCAGACGTTGAAATTCCTTTTTCAGAATATATCACCAGAATAAACAGTCATATAAACAGTTGGGCGGAATTTAATTTAGACATAGACAGCGATACAGTTACGGATATGATTGATTCTTACAGTCACAATGTTCAATTAGAGTATTCTTTTGCTCATGGGGATTTTTCAATTAACAATATTTTATGTACTGATAATCATTCTATATATTTAATTGACCCCATTTACGAACCTGAAACTTTGCCACAATCGTGGGAATTGGATGTTGCGAAATTAATGTTTTCCGCGTGTTTAAATGGATATGATTATGTCAGAACATATTTTTTGAATCAATTTAAAAACAGGCGAGAGAAATTGTTATTTCTTGAAATCACTCAAAATATCAGAGTAATAAAATATTTTGACGGACCAGAACAATTAAAGGCAGTTGAAATATTAAAACAACGCATAAAAGAGTTTGAAAATGAAAAAAATTAATGTAGTAATTCCAATGGCTGGGGCGGGTTCTCGTTTTACGAATGAAGGCTATACATTGCCAAAACCCTTTATTGATGTCCAAGGCAAAATGATGATTGAGCACGTTCTGGAAAATCTGCCACAACAAACGGAAAAAGTGTTTTTAATCGTCCAAGATATATTTTTACAGGAAAACGAAAAAGAACTGGAACATTTGCAAAGTACATCTGCTGTTGAAATACGAACGGTGGAAAAATTAACCCAGGGTGCCAGCTGTACGGCGTTATCAGTGCATAGAGATATAAATAATGATATGCCTGTATTGTTTTTAGATTGTGATAATTTTTTCATAAATAATGTTTTGACGGACTTTGTGGATAATGCCCACAACAGAAAAGTTGACGGGTCTTTGTTGACAATAGAAACCGATAATCCAGCTTTTTCCTATGTGGAATTAAACGGTGAAAATGTTATTCGCACTGCAGAAAAAGAAGTCATATCCAATCAGGGAATCTGCGGAGGGTATTACTTTGCCAAAGGACAAGATTTTGTTGACTATGCAATCAATATGATGATATACGGTGATAAAAGCAAAAACGAATTTTATATGTCCAATGTGTATAACCATATGATTAAAAATTCTAAAAATGTAGGCTATTACAACATAGATAAATCCAACTGGATAGGCGTCGGCACACCCATAGATTTAATGAATTATATAAATGGGATAAAAGGGTAATATGCAAATATTAATACCGATGACGGGGAATGGAGCTCGTTTTAAAGCGGTTGGATATGAAAAGTTAAAACCCTTCATTGATGTCCAAGGCAAGCCTATGATTGAATGGATTGTGTCCATGTTCCCAGGGGACGCAGACAAAATCACGTTTATATGTCGCAAAGAACACTTGGATACTTTGGATTATATCCGTTCAGAATTGCATCGTATTGCCCCAAACGCAAAAATATTTGCTGTGGATAATTGGGAAAAAAAAGGCCCTGTAAAGGATATATTACGGGCTTCGGACGTTATAGACGATACGCAACCAACCTTAATCAGTTATTGCGATTATTATATGCATTGGGATTACGAACACTTTAAATCGGAATCCGCAAAAAATAAATGTGCTGGTGCGGTACCGTGTTACAGCGGTTTTCACCCTAATTTAATCCCTGAAAAAAACCTGTATGCCAGCTGTAAAGTCGACGGCGATGATATGCTTACGGAAATAAAAGAAAAATTTTCATGGGAAGCCGACAAAACAAAAACCCGTCATTCCCCCGGTATGTATTATTTTGACAGCGGTAAAACCCTTAAAAAATATTATCAACAAATGGTTGATGCGGACGATAATATCAATGGCGAATATTATTCCAGCTTGCCCTATAATTACCTTGTCAAAGATGGTTTAAAAGTTTGGTGTCCGATAAACGTACCCCATTTTTGCCAATGGGGCACGCCTGAAGATTTGACAGAATACGAATTTTGGACAGACCTTACACAAAAAGCCCACACCACCAAAAATTCAAAGGCAGGTTAATATGATTATTTTATTACCAATGGGCGGGAAAGGCTCTCGTTTTACCGATGCAGGATATACACAAAACAAAGCCTGCATTCCCACAACGGACAGACACACTGGCGATACTTTGCCCATGGTGGTATGTGCAATGAAAGATATGCCAGAAGTTCATAATCCAGATACTAAAATTATTTGCGTAGACAGAGATTTCCACGAAGAAAACGGCACCGAGGCGACTATTAAATCTTTCTTTCCCCAAACAAAATTTATCCATGACCACGTAATGCTTGACCAAGCGTTTGGCTGTTTTTTAGCAAGAGAATTTTTACAATCGGACGACGAATTATTTATTGGAGCGTGCGATAACGGTATTGATTTTGATATTGAAGCCTTTAACGAAGCAAAAAAACACGCTGATGTTTTAATGATAAGCCATACCAACGATACAAACATAGAGCAGAATCCTTTAGCACACAGCTGGGCAAAAACTGCCGACAAAAATAGCACAAAATTACAAGCTATTTCTTTGAAACAAACCGTTTCCGATACGCCTATGCACGACCACGCTACAACTGGAATGTTTTGGTTCAAACGGGCTAGTGATTTTTTGAAATATTTAGAACAAATGATATGGGCGGGTGATACTTTAGACGGTAAATATTACGTAGATAAAGTATTACAATATTGCATAGATGGTGATTTGGACGTACATTATTTTGATGTGAAATTTTTATGTTGGGGTACACCCAAGGATTACGAAGATTATGAAGCAACGTGGGAATATTGGTCACAGTATAGTAAAAAGGAATTTTCATAATGGCAAAACAATTATCAATAGTCATTCCGTGTTTTAACGAAGCTATCAATGTTATAACGGTAATTGACAAATTCAAAACCTATCTGGCGGAAAATACTCTGGATTGTGAAATCATAATTGTGGATGGAAATTCGTCTGATAATACGCCTGAAGAATTGGAAAAAATCTTTAAGACTTTAGATAAAGATATTTTTAAACTGCATTTATTAAAACAGCGTGGCGGATATGGTAAAGACATTATGCACGGTGTTCATTCGGCAACTGGCGATGTGATTGCGTGGACGCACGCCGATATGCAAACAGACCCATATGATGTATTTAAAGCCTATGATTTATATAAAGATTCCACACAAAATAAAGAAAAAATCTTTGTAAAAGGCAAGCGTAAAAACCGCCGTTTTATGGAGGCATTTTTCACGTTCGGAATGCAAGTTGTAACATTTTTTGTGTTGGGAAAATACCTTGACGATATAAACGCCCAACCTAAAATATTTTCCAGAGAATTTTATGATGCACATTTAAAAGCAGGCTATCCTGACGATTTTTCTTTGGATTTATTTGCATTATATAAAGCGACATCAAATGGATACAGCATCAAAACTTTATCCGTATTTTTTGCAAAACGAGAACACGGCGAAGCAAAAGGTGGTGGCGGTGGCTGGAAAGCTCGCATAAACTTGATAAAACGCACTTTTAAATATATATTCAAATTAAAAAAGATTGTCTAATATGAAATTAAAATTCCCTATAATAAACTTAGAAAATGTCAAAGGTGTTTTAATTGATATTGATAACACGTTGTATTGTTATGACAATGCCCATAGTGTTGCAATAAAACGCTGTTATGAAGCGATATTGCAAGACGATATAAAGGCGTTTGCTGATTTTGACGATTTTTATACACAATACAGAGCAAAACGTACCGCTATTGTTACGGATTTAAACGGGCAAGGAGCATCACGGTCTAGGCTGTTTGCATTTCAATATATATTCGAACAACACACCGTACAAAATTGCTATGTATTGGCGTTAAAATATGAAAATATATATTGGGACAGCTTGATTAACGCAATGGTACTGTTACCAGAAGCAAAAGAATTTCTTATAAATTGTAAAGACAAAAATATTCCTGTGTGTGCGGTAACGGATATGCAAGCCTATTTCCAAGTCCGAAAATTAGAAAAATTACAGCTGGTACCCTACATTCAATATATGGTATCATCAGAAGAAGTCGGCATTGAAAAACCCGATGCAAAAATGTTTATGGCGGGATTGCAAAAAATCAATCAAACCACATCTGATGTAATTATGATTGGGGACAGCCAGGCAAAAGATATTGCAGGGGCGGAAAGTTTAGGAATAAAAGCATATAAGGTGGAATGTATAAAATGTTGAAAAAAGAAATCATACGCTTTTTGATTGTTGGCGGGGTTGGCACTTCGGTTAATTATGCGGTATTTTTGGCGTTACACCTTACGGACACTTTACCCTATATTTACGCATCAACCATTGGATTTTTTGCAGGGGTTATCGTGGGCTACTTTTTCAACAAAGCATGGACTTTTGAAGTAACAG
>JAYJMH010069569.1:0-11263 GCA_036873815.1 Phacellophora camtschatica | reverse complement strand
AAAACAATAATCAGAATATTAATCAACTGAATGACGAAAATGAATGTGATAAAGTTTATGAACAGTTATGGTGATTATTTGACTAGTATTAAACACTAGTAACATAAATAATTATAAAACATTATAACCATGTACAACAGATATAATCATGTGCCTACATAGAGGAAATTTCAGAAGCCATCTAATGTTTGATTATAATTTCATCCATTTCCATTTTTACCTAAAGTAACAATTTGATGTTTAAAGAACTTTGGGAGTTCATATGTTCTTTTTCTCTTTATGAAATTTCATTTTTAAACTATCTCTGATCTTTCCTGCTTGTTTGCTGCTATCACATATTCTTGGGATGCTGGTCATATGCAACATGTCTCTGACAAGGTCAGTTGGCCGCCTCTCATTTTGCTCAGGGTCAAGGGTCATATCCCAGTGACGCAGAGTGACGTCCCCTCTTTCAATACACAGGTTGTGCAGGACTACACATGTCAATGTCACAGCTTTGACAGTGTCAACCGTGCTCTCACGTTTTCTTGACAGAACCCTCCAACGTCCCTTTAACTTGCCAAATGCTCCTTCTGTAGGCATACGTGCTCTGCTAAGTCTGTAGTTGAAATATTTTTCATCAGCCTTAAAGGTAGCTTGTGAGTATGGTCGATATGATCGAATAGAAATTTTTAAAATTATGGTACTCTTTTGCAGCCTCAGCACCCCAGGGTGGACAGCGAATTGAAATTCATCAGAGTAGGTTGTCCAAACTAAATCCCACCATCCATGATTTCTCCTCAAACGTCGGCCTGATTTTGGCCTGGGAACTGGCTCGCTTTCTCACAGAATTGTCATTAATTCTGTTAATAAACCTGATATCTTCAAAAGAAAATTTGTTTTTTGCGCGATGATACAAAGGATTTTTCTTTGTGCAAACAATCGTTGTTCTCTTTCCTTCTTTATTCTCGTAAGGAAAGCTAGAATTTTTTTCTCTCCAATGGCGCCATTTTTGGAAGAAAATTAACAATACCTCATGTATGCGTCCCCCGATACCTAACTAAAGACAAATTCGACAACTGAATGAACGACGTACTTTCGTCGCGCTTATGCTGGGCTCAATTGTAGTTGAATATGACTCGACATAAGTGCGACGTATGAATTAAGCCTAAATTTAAAATAAGTAACGCCTTGGTTGCGCGTAGTTGAATTTTTGAAAATATTTTTAACAAAGTGTCCACCTGGTGAGATATTCAGTGTATAAAAAATTACGTTGTCAAAATTGTGTCTGGCTTATAGCTTAAATTTGCTGTTTGGTTGATTGTTGTAGGTGTGTTCAATAAATTTTCCATTGCCTTAACAATTCCTTCGCCCATTTAGGCTGAATTTCTACAGGTGACCAAAAAAAACTATTTCCATTTACAGGTCTATTGCTCAAAATCCGCGAGAATAACAATTTCAAATTGTATCCAGAATGACGGCCAAAGGACAAACTAAGAGTTTGAGATATCACCCAGCCGCTTGTGATGACGTTTATTTGTTGAAAACATGAAATTAAAATTACCATAATTCATACTTTTTTTTCATTATCATTTTCAAGCTAATTTGAAAAAACATTATTTCTTTCAGTCCATGTTTCGACAACCTGCAAAATGACCTGTTTAGGGGCCTTGATTATGGCGCTTTTGGGTGTTAAAATGTTAAAATAGTCACTGATCAAGACCCCTAAGTCAATATAGGAGCGAGCAGGTTGTTTTAATGTCAAAACTTGGACTGGAAATGAATGGCGTTCCTTTAAAATGACTTGAAAGCCCATTGACAAGGGCTGTTTTGAGTTCCAGTTTTGAACATGTAAACGTGATTGCAAATAGCTAAATAACATCCCGATCTCTAAGGTCGTCCTTCGGATTTCGTTTTCAGTACAATTTAAAATCGCTAGCCTCACGGGTTTTGAGCTACATCCCTGTAAATAGATCCCTGTAAAAATATATTTTTGGTTTACCCGTTATATTGTCCATGGTGGTTTTGGATTTAAATGTTGGTAGATTTATTTATGTTTTTGCAAAGATGTTTATTTGATGGTCAATTGTTCCTACCGCTGCGGCTTACTTCACCAGAGTTCAGGGAGGTAAAAAAATATCTAGCTACAAAGTTTCTCATTCGAATTTAAGTTTCTTGTAGGCTGATAAAACCTTTATAACTTTAAGGACCATTAGTACAATAACAACTAACGTAAAGTGCTCGGAGAAAACATAAACTTCTGACAAATTAAGGTAGTCTGTTTTTATTTCTTCCGTTTCCACATCTTTTATTTGACACAGAGGTAAAAACACGAGTAGCAAAACAATATTTATTGTATTTACTGATTAAATTTATTTTATTTATGTATTAAATTTATGAAATGAAAAAATTTGCTGGTCTTTTAGAGCTTATTATTGTTTAAGAGGCTTAATTAAACAATAAAGAATTAAGTAAATAATGGTAAAAAATTGAGTTAAAATTAATTGGTTAACGAGTAAACATCAATGACGCATGGAGTTAGCAAACGGGCACTGCAGATTTTCGTCTTGCCAGACTTGCGTGCGGTTGAAATATTTGATTCCCACCTTTTGAAATATATCATAATGACAATTTATAAAATTTCGAGATATTGCATTTTTGATTCTTAAATTGGATTCCAAAAACAAAGTTAAGCCTCAGAACCAATTTTTGCATTTCTGCCTACATTTTGATCAAAATTATAGCAATGTAAAAATTTTTGCATTTCTGCCTACATTTTGATCAAAATTATAGCAATGTAAAAATTTGAAGTTTTTGGAGCATGAATGTATCAGACAAATAATTTCCTCTCCGTAAGGAAGTTTCTTGTCATGACGCTATTTCAGGAACGGCCTTGTAGGTGTGACAACCCCTAGAAATGTAAAAGTGTAGAAATGTAGTATTTTTGCAGGAATTTCATCTCGTCTGGAAGTTAAGCCGGCATCGCAGAGCTCGCTATTCATCGAGAAGTTTCTAATTTTATTCAGCAAGTTTTTCGCGACACCCCCCCTTCAACAACAGTCTGGGACCCTGCGTTATTTGCGCTCATTTATAAACTTTAAAAACTTTGTATTGCTAACTTCGGCAAAAAACATGCTAAAATCATGGGTATTTAGACACCGCAGTTGAATGCTGTTTCTTTTGTAAAATGCATGAAAAACGTCAGACGTCATTTCATAAAAATCTTCTTTTAGAAACTGCATTCAACTGCGACGTCTAACTACCTATGCTCAAATATAAAAATTGGTTCCTAAACCAGTATTCCTAAATTAAATAAATGGATATAATTTGTAAAATTAAAGAAGGAATATTGAATTGTTATAACGATATGGAAATCTATAGACCACGACCCCAGAAGATTGTGGAAGGGGGCGTCACGAACTGTTTGAAAATTTGCCGAGTAGAATTAGAAATTTACCAATAAATAGTTAGTTTATCAGTGTCAAATGAATTGCCAAACGAGAAGAACTTTCCGTGAATACCATTTTATTTTTCCAGCAAGCATGGCCTAGTGGTTAAGGCGCTGGTCTCATGATCGCAAAGTCGTGGGTTCGAATCCTACCAAGGTCATACTTGCTGCGAAAGTGCGAGGAGAGCTGCTAACTCTCTGTAATTCCAGGCAAAGGTAAAAGGAATCACGAGGTGTGGTCACATTGAGACGAAGGACCGGGGTCGCTCTGCTGGGCCTCCCTGCGCCAAGCGCAGAAACCCATACCTTGCAAGAATGGCAAGTGTATGTGCCTGAAACTGAAAGGTTATGCATAACCCGTGTCCCCAGTTGGAAAAACAAATCATCTCGAGGCTTTCGCGGGCTAGGCACGCTAAATACGATAACTCAACTCAACTCATGGGGTGTCACGCCCCCTACACCTCCCCGATGCCGGCCTTGATAAATTAAGGGTTCCCCTTCATTACAGGAGGACTCTGTTCACTTTCAGATGAGCGGCTGCTGGGTCATCCATCAAGTCACTGCATATTTTAAGGAGAAAATTAGTGCCCAATGCTCTTAGCCTACGTGCAACCTCTGCTGCTTTAAAGAAGAGAAAAACGTTGAAATTTAATTCAATATTTAACCTCTTTTGGAAAAATCTCTTGCCATTGTATGACCTTTGAAATTACTGAATTCTCTTACCCAAATTTTGTGACCATTTTTACCAGAATAACTGATCATTGGGGGGACCTCACATCCTTGATTGATAAAACCTAAAAAAAAAAGCTAACAAAGCGTTTCCACTTTGTGCGTAGAAAGTAGAAAATAAATAAAAATGAAAAACTCAATTTATCACGACTCATTTGATGGGTGCATTTAAAAAATGTTATCTTTAAAATATAAATATCTTTTTTCACCCCTTGATATAAAATTTTTACAAAATATCTAAAAACGACGCAGAAAATCGTAAATACTTTCTAATAAGAATAAGACATCAAAAATATTTTCGTTAAAAAGCATTTTTACGAAAGAGACTAATAACGGATTTTGCTGATCATTTTAAGCATTTGCTCTCTTTTTGTAAGATTAGTTTTCGAGCTATTTTCTTTTTCAGAAAATATTTCTTTCATGACTCGAGAACGCATACGTTAATTTTATTAAATAACTAATTTTAGATAATTAAAAATACATACTACAGTTTTTATATTAAGGATTTAGACTAATAAATACATGTCTTCAAATAAATAATATTTTCGGTGACTATAAACGATGCATACACTCATTTGGTTGTGGTCTATCTTTAATATGGCCAATTATACTTTGGCTGTATGGCGAATTAGACACAATTTATCAAAAGTAACTGGCTTTTTGGTTGGCTCGTTTTTTTGGTTCTAATTGAAACTGAAAAGTCCTTTGTCAAAGCTTCCTTTTGGACGTAATATGAAACGCGCACAAAAATTCTTTTGCTTCAAAACATTCCTTGCATTACATACTTTCATTTGGAACAGATAAAAACGTTCACAATTTAGTACAGGTTTTCTGATTGTCATGATGAAAATCATAGAAAAGTATGAAGGTGTAAGTATAAGACTCGTCTCGTCAGCATTAAAAATTTTACGCGTTTTCGCTGACCTACTTTTCATATAATCGGAAAATCTGCTCCAAAATGAGACTTAAAACAGGGTCCGAAATGAAATTTGTTTTGAACCTGCAAAATTCCGTAAAGTATCCGTAAGAATGACCAATCACCGTGGTACGGTTGCCTGGTCTGGATTCACTGGCAGTTTATTTAACGAATTATCTATACTATCAGTTATTTACACTATATTGTAACATAATCAAATTATTCTGATCGATGTCCTGGTACAGACCTGTGTACGATTGATTTTCCAGGAAGCTTGGGAATGGAAGAATCCCCAATGGCTTGTCGTTACTGCATTCATAACGATCCTGAGACAAGATTCCCATAAGGTTATGAATATGACATACGGCAGCGTTCAGAATGTCAACTTTGCGCATTTTGTTGGTCGTAAATTTTTCTGGTAACACCTTTTGAAGTGCATCGTAACCGTTGGCCATTCTGCCAACTCTAGCTCTTTCGCGTGCGTTTGCGACAGTTCTGCGTTGATTTCTTACTTCTTCTGGCAGATCATACGATAAATAACTTCGGCGTTTCGTTTTTCTTTTCTTTGTAGATTTGCCTTTACGAGGGGATGTCGGTACTTCGCTGTCATCGTCTTCGAATTTCAAGGCTCGTGGCGTAATGCTGCATGTTTTGCTGTACAGCCCGTCTAGCCGCACAGGCGTTGTTTCGTCTTCGGAGGGAACACATTGTTGTCTCTTGCTAGGAACTTGCTGGGCTGTGTAAAGACACGACGGGAAGCCCTTCATTGTGAGCTCTTCAAGATCAGGGACAGTCTGAAGAGGATCTTCATACAGTTGCATAGAAAATGAGCTGCTATCGTAACTGTCACACTCAAAGTTTAGCCAGTTGTCGTGTTTGGCTGTTTTCTGCATTTCGACGAGTTCCATTTCTGAGGGAAGAAAGATTTATTTATATTGAGTTCCCATTTTTAGAATTCTATTCAGTGTAATTGTAATGAAAAATGGCACTGAAAATCCAAATAATCTGTTGTAAATAATAAGTATAATCTTGACACCCTATTGTGCTATAAAACGGTTGTAATTAGGGAGCGAGTATAATAACAGGGAGATAGAAATAACGAGCTAGGAATCACGAGTGAAGAAATTACGAGTTATGTTATAAAACGAATTACAAGTTTCTTTAATTTCTACATTTTTCTTACGTATGCCTATGAACAAGAACGCAGGAAACTGCATGGCGTTTCAAGGCGTTTTATTTTGGAGTCATGAAATATTTAAGCCAGCATATAAATACAACATAATCTGTGGAAATAAAAAAAAACTCGTGATTGTTGGATTGCAATGAAAAGTTGCTCATTTTGCGATTGCCGCATTAATATTGTTCTTTTGTGTTGTAATAACAATGCAGTCAGGTAACATAAACAGCGACCTTTGAAATATATCACGAGGTGCTAATGTTAGTAATATATTGCTTGGGCATGATATAGGTTGTTAAAATGCTTTCTTTCTTGATTTTTGTGCAATTATGATAATTATATCGAGCACGGGCATCTCGTGGCCATTGTTTTTGCAAAATTTGGAAGAAAAACATTAGAAATGAATATGTTTTGTTTGTTTGTTGTTATTTAAATACATATTTAATAAACATTTGCATGGTCTAATTGAAAAGAGTACTTACAATGTTGTGAGAGAAAATGAGAGGATAAAATAAGCCTGAACAACTTTTAGAAAATGCCTGTTTATGGTTTTTTTGTCATATTTGAAAAATGACGTCATTTTCTCTTGGCTATGTTTAAAATGACATCACATATGTAGGTTTGGTCATTGTTATGACGTTACTGGTTAACTTTCCAAAAATTTAAAAAGTTTTCGCAGTGATTGATATTAAATATTCATTTATTTCAGTTCGTATTTTATAATTATTTAAATTTTAAATATGTTTACCCAATGTAGCATCAACAAAATTTTTTTGCTTTTTATAAAAATGAATTTTGTGTTTTATTGAAAACATTACCAAAATATCATTCGAACGTGTTTTGAAAGTTTCTTTTCGTTGTGCGAGATTGATAGTAAAGGGGCAGCGCAGTGGATCGAAACGCTTGGTACGAAGCAAAGCACAAATTGCAACTCTTTACATTAGAAGCATGTCCAATAGATATTTTTTCTGAATTCCGTAGCTATTTTTAGAGACATAACACGTGGGAAACGCCAAATTGCAAAAGCTGTGGCTCTAATAACGCCGGCTACATGTCCCTGGAGACGGTCGGCAACCGGCACTCTGCAATGGAGACGGTCGGTCCCACACAATGTACATAAGTACGACCATATGTTGTTTTGGATATGTCAGCAGGTCAACAGGAGGCTCATATAAACATAATTTAATTTAATAAAAATAACTATTTTTGCGTAATTTTGCGATGTAAGTTTTTATTTATATGAGTGGGGAGAACAAATCCCCCCCATGTGATGCCGGTATTGGTTTGTTTTGGATATGTCGGCAGGATCACAGGAGGCTCATATAAACATAATTTAATTTAATAAAAATAACTATTTGTGAGTAATTTTACGATGTAAGTTTTTTATTTATATGAGTTGGGAGAACAAATAACCCCCACACCCCCCCCCCCCATGTGATGCCGGTATTGGTTTGTAACGCCGGTATTGGTTTGTTTTAGTTATTTCGGCAGATTTACAGGAGGCTCACAAAAACATAATTTAATAAAAATAACTATTTTTGCGTAATTTTACGATGTAAGTTTTTTATTTATATGAGTTGGGAGAACAAATACCCCCCCCCCCCATGTGACGCCCGTATTGGTTTGCTACGTTGCTATTATACTGTTATCATCATTAATAAATCATTATTCAAGTAAATCATTATCCAAGCCATAAGCTATATATATATATATATATATTTGTCTTAAGCAATCTACATTGTTCTGAACGCGGAGAAAATAAATTTCATTGAAAAATTAATACGGCAGCCTGGGCTGTCTGCGGTATTTGTTCCTGAAGATGTAGCTATCTGATAACACTTGTGCCCCCTAAAGGCCAATCCTCACAGATCTGGAATCACGCAATGCTGTTTTTTGCTTCTCGAGATATTTGCACACACTGTTTTATGTACACTCGTATCTTAACTTCGTATAAGAGTTTTTTTTACTTTAGATTCTACATCTGCACACACGATCTTTACTTAGTGTGAATACTTTCCAACAGATGGTCTATGAAAACTTTTTGAAACTTTTAAATAAGTTTTCTCATTTCTTTTGTAAATACTCCACCGAATTTTTCATGATTTGTGTGTGGTGTGGCATACCATTTTCTTAAAATTTTATTTCTGGTTATAATTTATAATTTAATTTATAATATATTTTATTTCTGGTTATAACAGATAATTTATTCTCTCTCTTTTCTGCATACGCCCTGATATCAAACTTTGCAGTTATTATTGTATTTACATAATATCGGACCAAAACATCCTTAAAATACGCAACAAAACGTCGATTCTCCAGTTCATCAAAGAAGTCAAAATATTGATTTTGCGTTTGTGCAGCTTACATTTACGAAAGTGTGCGAACCACTTTTTTTTCTTTGCCACGCACCTGATTTATCTTTTATTCCAATACAGTGTAATAACAAAATAGACTATACCTTTGTTTTTTCATGTCGGTGAATTCTCTTACGAGATTGAGCGGAATTCACGAAAAGCTCTTACTTTTAGCAATACACTGTCCAGCCAAATTGGCTCGTGGCAAAAACTTAAAACGAGTTTGTTTAGTTTGTCAATGCACAAAAGAAATGGTTTCCTTACACGTAAATACCAACATACAAAGAGCAGATCTAATAATGCACACAAAACGCAATTGAAAATCATCATAATTATGAGCGAATTTAATCTGTTAATTTTGCTGATTACTTTAATGGCATTAGAGCTGCAACATTTCAAATAAATTTTTTTTAGCACACATAAACTTGCTTCAAATGCCGATGCTAATAATGGAAGAATCTGCAAATGCTGAAGCGTCTGTTGTTTGTAGTTTAAACTCACCCTTCTTATATTGCATTATTAGAAAGTATTATTTTTACTCTCACTTTATTTATGATCATGTGTACTTTTAGAGAGACTGATGGAGCGGAAGGGGTTTGAAGCTTTTTAAAGTAGCTAAATTAAAAAAAATGACGGACCCAATATCTATTCTTTGTTTTAGGTTTTTCAGACCCCATAAATGTTTATGAAAAGAATTTCAAATCCCATCAAAGAAAAGGAAAAAAAACTTGAGACCCCATCACATAAATGATTTGCATATTTTCAGACACCACCAAATTATTGTAGATCAATTCCACCCCCTCCCCTGCCATAATAAGTGACTGCTCTCTAATGGTATTGTAGTTGCTAGTCTTTCGATGAAAAAAAAATTGAAATATATCCCCAGCAATGTTTTCCATTTGGGAGTCAAATGAGAACTTTTGTCGGGTTGATGCCGGAAAAAATATGTTCTTTAATTCTGGTCTCTGCTCTAGAAACTGAGCTTTTTCCTTCGGAGACAAAAGCACCGTTTCACGATTCAAAGGTGACTTGTTTTTAACACAGCGGCGGCGCGCTTGCATTTGTTTGTATTTAAAACCTTATCCGAGTTCCTTCCAAAAGCCCTCAAAATCTATCATAAAACCTGGATTACGGGGATTTCGAAATGAGATCACACAGTGAAATCCTATTTATTAAAAAGTTACATTTTCTTTTCCGAGTTATTCTATTAGCTGACTCCTTTTTCAGAAACAAAGGATTGTTAAGCAGAGCATCAATATTTAATTCCACCTTTTTATCTTATCAAGTAGAGATAAAAATCTTTTAATGTGTTTGCGCCGTTTGCATTTTGAAGTTTCAATCTGATATAACGAAAATTAGAAGTATCCCAAGAAAATTCGTCAAATGTAGAAAAATATATTTTCTAGTCACTGTCATTAAATAATTGAATGTTGATCTGAGCAAAAAAAGGAGTCATACCGTGTAAAAGCTTTACATTTGATGACATCTAATTATAATAAGTCTTACCTTGGAGTATGGCAGCAATTAAATTCCGTCGTTGCTCACTTCGCTGTTTGATTTGAATGGCTCGATATCTGGGGCCAAATGTCCGATTCTTTAAAAGAGACTGCGCTATATAAACGAATGCCGATTTCCATAACAATAGGGCGAGCGTTTTCTCTGGGCATCTCCATTTGTGGTGTCCTCCATGCGAGGCAGTTGCACCAAACAAAAGGAACACAATGAATCAAAACTTGCAATGTCTCGCTTTGATGTGATGATTATTCTTGCGCGGTTGTAAAAAACTTAGAATTTTGGAAGTAATTTCGTTTTAAAATATCAACGAAATCTTGTTTTTGCACATGTCACAACCTTGAAATGAAAAGTAATGGACCTTGAGGATGATTTTTAAGAACCAATAAATTCTAATAAGATTTTATAAAAACAGACGAATTTCTGATGGAAAGGCTTTTTAATGTGTTCTCTGGATTTCAAAATCAGTAATTAGTTTGGATTTTAGTTGAGAGATTGTGACTATAATTAGGACTCTTAGCAATCAATCATTCCAAGAACGTTTTGTTTATGAAATTTCAGCAAAGTTCAAAATGTATTAGTAAAAGTTAAACATCTTTGCTGGCGGCTCAAAGGTTTGAGAAATATTTTCCTTTGCCTGGGCAATTTTTTGTAATTTGGCACCAATAGCTTGGTATACAACCCAACTCCACGCAAGAACATTGCTTTAATTAGGGAAGGTAGGACAAACGAAATTGATCAAAATGGTGGCAAATAATCATCATAAATATTTTAGTTTGGAGGGGCTCTTGTAAATCAACTCACATTAGGTTGAAGCAGGGGCGGCTGGGAGCGAAATTGAAGTGCTATTGTTTTTGCGATAATTTTGAAAAAATATATTTATGACCACGCCCTTTTGATTGTCTTAAAATGCCTTTAGAGAGTTGAATTAAATTGTGAGTCAATTATTCCTAAGAAAATTATGCACTAATTTTAAGTAAAAATAATCCGTCCATATTTTTCTAATAAATCGGAAAATAACATTCGTGCAGGCTCTACTTTGTTCCCTGCTCACTGCAGTAAAGTCTGGACGCAGTCTGTTAGGAAGACGGCTATGACCTTTTACCGCTGAGATAACTGCATGTCAACGGCTGTCAGCCTCAGAGCGC
>JAYJMH010069558.1:0-11264 GCA_036873815.1 Phacellophora camtschatica | reverse complement strand
TCAGAATAAGAGGGAGCCCCAAAGCAAACACCCCGCGAGAAGAGGACCCGGTCCCACCAGCCCAAAAACGCGCTTCAATCAAGTCTCTTCGTTGCCTTGATATAGTTAATCGTTGCTTCCATTATCATTCTGTTTGCAATTAGGGTTAGATCTGGATTTCCAAATAGAATTAAATGACATAAAGATTGTGTATCCGATAAGCTGGCAAGGAGATCTCTTCGTGCTTCTTCAAAAATAGGGCAGTGCAGGAGGAAATGTTCATTATCTTCATTAGCAATACCACACAGGCAGACAGGATCTAGACAGTCGAAGTTATGTCTGAAACTGTGCTCATTTAGTCGACTGAATGTTAGTCGCAATTTTGACATCGACATCGACAATATCATTGGGTATTATCATAGAAAGTAAATTACGTTTAAACTCGTTGTGTGTGTGTATGTGTGTGTGTGTGTATGTGTGTGTGTGTGTGTATGTGTGTGTGTGGACCTTAATTCCATAATGGTCCCCTTAGAGGTGCTGGTACAAAGAAAGAAGTAAGAGAAAAAAAGTAAAAAACAAATACAAAACTGTAGCTGTTTTCGGTATTAAACAAGGCTTATAAGACCATACCATGATCGAGAGAGACGATGACGAGTCATGATAGAAGACGTAATTGTCATCTTCCTCTCTCTGTATATTTTGGAAAAAATTCTCTTTGATCTTTTGTTTGAACGTGTTGATGTTGTTTGTTAATTTCATCTCAGACGAAAGACTACTCCATGTTTTGGGCCCTAGATAAGATAGGCATTTTTGAAAAGGATTACTTTTGCGTAATGGAATATCCAATTTGAACTTGGAATTTCGTGTTGTTCGGCCCTGGTTGATTGAAACATTTCATTATATTGACACATACACATTGATCTATCCTGTTTTTTGTGGGGTGCCAATTTACAGCCCTGAATTTTGTGACCCCAATATGTACTGTGTTTTTTAAATTCAGGCAAAAACGAATGCGTTTGTTTTGTGCGGTCTGAATTCTTTTGGACAGCCTCTTCTCCAACCCTTGTTGAATAAGAGCATTTAAAAGCAACATGCGAAGGTACTTATCCAGGTAGTTTTGCTTCCTGTACAAAATGTTTAGCTTGCCATTTATTTTTCCAAGCATGCTAGTTGCCATTGACTCCCCAGAGAGAGTCAATTCATCAGTCTCGTGGCTGAACAACTTTGCATTAGATTCCTTCTATCTTTCTGAGTTTCCCTCCGATTTTGTTAAAAGTTTGCCCTGTTGGTCATCATTTGTATCTACTCTTCTTTGTCAGTTGTTTGTCAAAGCTTGCACTTCCTTTTAGTCTTCTTTCGCGTTATTTCCGTCAATGTTTTTATGAATCTCTCGTATTTTCTCCTTGTTGCCACTCCCTTTTCCATTGCCTTCCGTCGATTGCCACATTTCTGCTATTTAGGCTTTTTAAAAAATGTGTTGGGGTTGATCTCTTTTTTACTATTTGCTCGAATTTATCAATCATTTCTTGGACTTCCTCTTAATTCTACTTTATATAATAATTTTCAAGTAAAGGTTTTTAATTTTTTTAATTCAAATTTTTCCAATTCTTTGTTGCTATACCTACTTTTCTTCGCAAGTTTGATTTTAGTCGTCATTATGACCAGATCGTGGTTACTTGTCTTGTTTATTTTGCTTTATGCTAGATTGGAATCTCTTTCAAGTCAGGAAATTGACTATGTATCATGGAAATTGAAAAAATTAACTTCTTCTATTTTTCCCGATATGAAAGAAATCTAAATGGGAAAATATGGATAAAGAAATTAAAATTAATATGCAAAAACAATCTTTACAAAAACTAGTAACACTAAGCCGGCAATTCATTCACTAAATTCTCCATAGCTAAAGCATACTTAGAGTGGCCGTGTAGAGACTGGAGCGTTATTCTTTTTCATCATAAGTTTTTGATTCTTTCCGTTATGAGCAATATATTGCGACTCTACTTTCTCATTTGCAGTTACAGTTACACTGTTACATTTGCAGTTACTGCCATTACACTGCCGGCGTCAATCTAGTCCCAGCTGCCATGCTAACGGTACCAAAGGCATTCAATTGGAAAAATTGTCACCGGCGGTGCTGTAACTGCCGCTAGGTTCAGCTTTTCCCGGCAGTTGCGACAGGCTTACGGCACCGCCGGCAAAGCAAAGTTTAATGTAAACACTTGTTGGCGATGAAGGCGTTTATTCCATTGTTTTGGTTTTCGTGTGATTTTTTCCATCCAATCAAAATTAAAACAAATTGTCGTTATTTCTGTGGGCTCCAAGCGAAAAGCAATTTTAATGAATATATAATTAAAAAGCACTGAAATGATTTAAAAGTTGACATTGATTAATCAATGATAAATAAATGTTCAAGATTATGAGCAACTAATTGATTTTAAGTTTTGTATGATTAATATCTCCATTTCTTAGTTCATTTAATTCAATTTAAAAAAATTTACACTTGAATTTTCAAAAATAGAAGTTATTCACTAGTTGTTTATCTATACTATTGAAGGCCCGCTCTTTTTCAAAACAATTCCTCGATGTTCAATCCATAAACTATCATATATATATAAACTATAATGTATTATAATTACATATCTTTTGTTCTATGTTGTGTTTTGCCTTGTATTTAATTGATTGAGTATATATACCTTGTGAAACATGAGGCTAAAAGCAAATAAAAAACTGCTGAATTGAAATAAAGTAAATTGAAAAAAAACATTTGCACAGTTTTTGAAAAAGGTACTATTATTACCAACCTGTAAAAATATTCTCTATCTCCGAGATAAAGCTCATGATAAAGCGTATGAAACTGACCATGAACACCTCGTGCACGATAAATTGGTCGCACCCAAAACTTGTGTCTCGCTTTACTTCATTCCTATTTCTGTTTTTCATTTTCACACAGCCAACAAGCAAACAAATCTGCCATCGCAAAAGAAGCCTTCTATTCTTAGCAGCAATTTTGCGTCATTGTTTTGCACCGCGCACAGGTTTATGATCCTGCAACCGGCATTACCGGCATATGGAAACACTTTTTCTTCAGAAACCAGCAGTACCGTTAGCATGGCAGCTGTAAATGGAAGCTAGGTTGACACCAGCAATGTAACGGCAGTTGCGATCATACGGAATCCAGCATTTACACGAGAAATCTCAATCCGTGTTGAGATTATCCCGGGTTGCGTTTCAACTCGGCTGCAAGTCAAAGTTCTTGTCGTGTTTACATGTGTCACTATTTACATGAGATTTCAACCCGGAGTGAAATTACCTGGAATTGTCATGTAACACAAACTGTTTCAGCCCGGGCGAGTTGAGGTAGTTCCTTAATGGTTTCACAAACCTCACGTTTCAATTCTTGCTAAATAAAATAACAAAATTGAAACACAATTCAACACTCACGACTGTCAAAACAAGTTTCAAAATTTTCAAAATGACGACAAGAACAAAAAATCTCTCCCTGTCCTCATTTAGCAACATTTATTTTAAACACTTCAATGACTGACAACATATAACAGCAACATCCATCACTCTCTTTCACTGATGTAAACTGGCATGCGAAGAAGAGTGGAGATGCACCGAAACGTATGCGTACTGCAAAGCTGGGACTATTTTTAACTCGGCTGACACAACAGGTAAAAGCAAAATAAATTTAGAAGACACAGGGTTGAAGTGAATGGAAATTATATATGCCATGGAGATTTCCAATGGGGCCGTCTATGATCCCAAAATAAGGCCTGTGGCAAGTCCCAAGTATAAGTTATCAATTTAATTCTTGAAATTCATTTTTGTCTATCATAATAAGGTGTATGAATATTCATATTTTGGTGTAGATCTTAACAAGTGACCTCTGCACTCAAAATAAAAACAAAAATAAAAATGTTTTGATGAATGTGTTCCTATTCAATGAGTAAAAGTATTTTCATGAATTTTGAATATTTTGGATTCACATATTGTAATGCACTAAGCAATGTGTTAGAAGATAAAAAGAATAACGTTCGCAATTTTCATAACTGTATTCAAAGCAGATCTTAATAACGGATATCTTGCAACAACTATCTTACGTAAAATGCTTTGTACTAACATTACCTTCACATCTGTTACCAATAACTTTATATCCAGATGGACATAGACAAGTGGGCTTTTGATCAATCACTTTACATTTCCATTGACAACGGCTGTGCAAACATTCATCCACGACTATAAAAGTAATAGAACAGATACAAAAATACAGTTAAAATCCGCAATATTGAATCTTTGCAGAAAAGGTAGATACGTCTTCATTGATGAATACTTGGGAGCAAAGGGTCTGGAGGAGCCCCTCCCCCAATTTTTCTGAGGGTCTGGAGGAGCCCCTCCCCCAATGGAGGTCATCTATTTCCCTCAAGTGACTAATCTCTGACAAACTTCCATGGCGGTTAATAAATTTTTATTTACAGTAATTTATTTACGTAAATTGAAATATTAATATGCTTTTGCAATAATATATTGATGTAACAGAAGGTTGGTGAAAGTTTTTTCAGGAAAGGATTTCAGGAAATCAGAAATTCATGACAGAATTAAGATTATTATACCTAGATTCACAATGCAAATAGTTACAAATTAACATTTTACTGTTCAACGATTTTAAACTGTTTGAAATTTACTTTCTTGAAAACCTTGTAATTTTGGGAACTGGAAGTCATGATTTAAGAAAGGAATTTAAGAAAGATAAAAGAAAGAAAGTCATGATTTTTTTATTGATAACATTTTATCCATAATCCCAGGCTATACACCAAGTACCTCAGGACAGGGATGGGGATCACTATAAGATAGTTAAAAAATTGACAAATCTTTTAAAAGGTAAAATTTATCATACAGACATGACACATACAATGAGATGCATCTTGAAACTAACAATTTTTTCTGACAAGCAGCACCCAAAATTAGTCAATTTTTAAATTACTGCACTGCAAGAGAAAGCAATACAATTTAAGAAAAACAGCCTTGCAATGGACAGCAATACAATTGTTTCAAAAGCGACAATTGTTATCCTCTATCTCAGGATTTTGCACTGTATTATGTGGACATACAACCATCATGCCGAAGAACTAAAGAACATCTATAAACAGCTGCCAATATGCTATCTGATCAACTACAATGATTCAAATTTGTGATCAGCATTGATAACACCAAACCAATGCTTCTAAACTTCAAGGGAGATAAAAAAACAGTTTACATGATCAGCATCAATAACAAACCAACTGAGAATATGACAGATTTAACCTATTTAGGCAATGTAATAACATGCTCTGAACCGGCAACATCAAACAAGGAAAAAGAAAATATAAATGCGACTAGCGCATTGTAAAATTTCTAAGATGAAGAAGCTGCTTTGTGACTGCAACATCAAACTGAGCATCCGAATGAAGTTCAACAGCACCAATATCCGAAGTCGCTTATGTAACTGTTGTGAGATATGGAATCTTACTCAGAGACAATATGAGAGAGTTGATACAGAGCAAACTCAGTTCACAAAAGAAGATATAGAAAGCAAGAAAAAGATCAAAGGATACTGATAACAATAGCATTGAAAATATCAACTGGGCATGGAAGTACAATAATAAAAAAGTATTTACAGTTATCAAAGAAGAGAAATTATCAAGGAAAGAAATGTCAGCTGGATTGTCCAAGTAGCAAGATCATGCAACGAACGTTAACAAAATTATTGATGCTTATGGATGAAAAAGTAACGAAGGTTGGTTATCATCACGTAACTATATTTGAAAACATCATCAAATTTCCAGTGGATCAGAGAAAATCAATTAAAACGTGTTTGTATTTAAGCCCCGGAAGCAACGATAGGTTAGGAACTATGTATGTATGTATGCCAGGCATTAGCAAATAAATTGGGAAATATTTCACAAATAGACATTGTCTGTACAATGAAAAAGAAAGTATTGAGGTCGTGCAAGAACTCGAAATTACTGTAAATTCCAAATAAATCTTCTTTCATAATAAACACCTCCTTCATTTTTCCAAATTTAAAATAAATGGTATGGAATATTTTCGTATCAATTCCAGCAGTTGTTATTGCTTACTCGGTGCAACCTAAAGCATACTTAGTTTTAATGTGAAATGACAACTAATTTGTGCAGTATAAAGTGAAAATGTAAAGTGATAAACAGTAAAAATGTGCAGTGATAAAACTGCAACAGCCTAGAGAAACATTTTCTGCGGAACAAGGATTTGCATGCATTGTCTTAGAGGGTTTGATCAAATTTTGAGCCAATATGGAAAGTGACCATACAATTTCCTCCGGGGTGTACCCTCATGATCCCCTGTGCTGTGATTAAAATTTCACAAAATTTGGTATGACTGAGAGATTGAGTCGGGTTTGTTAAGCTATTTATCGAAATTTAAAATTATTTTAAGGTATTTTATGTAAATAAACATAAACATGTAAAAATCTAAGCTTGTTCACAACTGCTTTGGAAATATTAACCATTTTAGTGAGACAACCATTACACGAAAAGCAATGCATGGCAATTGTTAGATATTCTAGAACTAAAAAAGTGATTTTGCCTACCTCGGCAGGTTTTTCGATCAGTGTTCAGTTGCTGTCCATGGGGACAAGAACAGATGTAGTTTCCAGCACCCATATTGTAGCACTGGTTTTCACAAGTATTCTTTAAACATGGGTTTATTGCAACTGAAAATTCAAAAGAAAAAAATTATACTTTCACTAGTGCAACACAATGCTAGCATTTACAATGCAATCATAATTTTTTGTTAACGCCAAGAGAACAACTTATAGTTATGGAGTTTGTTAGGATATAACTTGGTAGGTGTCTTTTTCCCATGGTGGTATGTTAGGGTATGGAAGGCAAGAGTCTAGATGCATTGTGTCTTTGCCCCAGTCTTCCTACTGCGCAATCCCTGATAATGCTGTACCGCTTTCACGTATCTGCTCATTCAACTCGATCTGTGCAAAAGGTATCATGACATGTTTCTCTCAAGTGGTACAATTGAATTTTTGAGCCTCACAGGGAGCAATATTGCAGGGCAGCAAAGATAGTTGGCCTTCCATAGTCATCTTCAACAAAGCAAGGGCAATGGAAGAGAAAGTAAAATTTCACAAACGCTCAAAATAACATTTTCCTCCATATAGAGGTAGTGGCAAAATTAATTTTCAACATTTTCTCAACAAACATTTTGCTCGAATTATTTTCCTATCGTTACCGGTTGTCCCAGGTGTCCAAAAATCTGACAATAAAAATATTATAAAAATATAAAAAACATATTTTTGATAAAATAGTAAAACAAAATAATGTTCTTGATGAAAAAACATAAAAGACTACGAAATGTTTTTGCTGATACTCACTGATTATAAGATTAACCAAAAATATATTGTTTGGCATTTATGGTGCGTTGTAACTTGAGATATTGTTTGAAGTTGAAGTTGTCTGTCACCTTCAAACCAGAGTTTTGCAGAATGGTCTACCAAAGTCTGTCATTTTGGGGAGTCACCTTGATCCTGGTTTCAAACAAGTAAGGTATTTATAGCCTACAAGCTGTTTAACAATAACCATTCAGATTGTTGCCATGGTCAATAGAAAAATGAAAGAAATTAAAATTGAATGGTTTATTACGGTTAAAATCATAACTTGACGTTAATTCCCTTTAACTAACAATAGCTGTGCTTAGTAATAGCAGAATTCCAGAATTCCCCGAAATCAAATACTTTCCTTTAGGTCACTCTGCAAAAGCTCTGGTTGGAGGGTGACACACAATTTCAACTTTGAAAATTAATATCTCAACCAACATGTCAAACATTGTATCTTTGATTAACTTAACAATCAATGAGTAACAAAACAAATCCTTTCATATGGTTTCAGGGAATTTATTTTATTGTTAGACCCGATAAAATCCATAGCCTGTTTGGACACCTGGTATTGATAAATAAGTTTAATGAAAGAGAAAACAATTTGTTTAACATATACTTCTATTTAATCAAAGGCGCTTAATATTTTCCAAGAGCTATTATTACCTTCGCATTTCCAATTATTCTTAAGTTCAAAGCCAGATCTGCAACTGCATTTGTATGCATCTGCATCGACGATAGTGCATATTTGATGGCATGGTTTTCCTTTGCAAGGATTTCTGTTGGCTGATTGCAATAAAGAACAGTATCATTTTAAGCTCATAAAATGAATAATATGTTCCCAGAAAGGGGGGGCACCATGTAAACTTGGGTATAGATCCGAAAATTCCGTGTTCTCAATTTTAAGGTTTGTTATTGGTTAAGGGTGTCATCGAATTTGAATTTAGGCTAATTTGATATGTTTATTAGATTAACTGAAATTTAGGGCAAAGGTATCATCACAAAACTCGAGGCAATACTTTTTCAGAGAGAGCCCCAACAACTGAAGCGAATTTTTCTTAGTAGTTATGAACAACCTGTTTGGTAGTTTAATGATTATGTTTGCACGATTGCTCATAGGATTCAGAAATTGTTTGCTTTTACTGTTTACCACATTAAAAAGTTTATCTTCGTTTAGAAAAGTAAATAAGCGAACTAAAATAGCTACGTCGTTGCCACCAATTTTTATTGGTAGGGTATGAAGTAATATCGTTTAGGGGTGCATATTCCAGTCCCATACCAGTATCGGTTATGGTTTAGGGTTTAGAGAAATGTTTGGACCAATACACGAAGCTTATATTCGATCCCTCCTTCACCTGGGGAGATAACTGAACTCACATTTTATATAATAGAAATAAGGTTCCTTAGAGACAAAAATAACGTCAATGTAAGGTAGCTAAAGTACTTGGGAGTAAAATGTTGCAATTAATCTTTGATTTCATTGTCAGCGACATTAGTAAGGACATTATGGATGTGAGGGCTGTTATGGACACATATCATTTGATGAGAAAAGCAAGAAACTTCGTGAAATGATAAATTTTGATATGTTGAATACGATTAGATTGGGACCCCAGCTAAAAAGTCTCCAAAAGTAGCCCAGTCCTCTTAACTAACACATGACGTTTTAATAACTTTCGTTAGCATTACAAACGTGAAACTTTTGAAAAATTGCAAAGGCAGCAGAAGTACTCATCTCAGGATAAAGATTGTTCCATTCAATTATGCAAAAATAAAATAAAATATTTTTAAAATGCCGGTTCTGTATCTAACGGCTGGAATGCAGTTACTTTGTGTGTATCACAGCACATGCCGATGAAACCTTAGACCTGGATTTATTGCGTTCAAGTAAGACTTAAAACATATCAATCTACAATACTAATTTTTATCTGAAAGTGATTCCTAATCTAACTCTTGGTATGATTTACCATTAGATTTACCTCTTCAAGAACTCGTGATAGCAAATGCTGCATATAAGATAGCTTATAGAATCACCACTACCATAGGAATCATCTTATATAGCTCTGTTCACTCAATAATAAATTGATTGCACTTGCATCTAGTGTAACAGATAATTTTGAATACATACTAAATGAGCTCTTGGCAGCCAGAATTTTGATTCTTCAAGAATGATCATCTATACAGGAGAAACTTTTTCATTTATTATATTCCAACCCTCACTCACTTGCAGATGGTGGCTATTTTTAGTTTTACTAACGATTGACCCAAAAAACGTGGAATAGTTTATACGCGCATACATATAAATATCTTGAAAATGTTCGGTGTTTCTACACCAGGTGGGGTGGGGTTTGGCTCAGAGAGCTGGTGGCAGAAGTTCTTTTTGAAGAGATTTTGCTGACTTTTTAGTCATAAAACAGAATTTCCTGTATATATAATTGCTCAAGTAGCATAACGTTATTAAAACTTAGACTAGGCAATGCTGAAGTTTATATTCTTGAAGATGTCCATTCCGAAGATAAACATTCGTGTTGCATCAAACGTCTGTCACGACCTTGTTACATGTGTATGCTGAATTAATTGTAAATGGAAAATGTAAACATTTTGGACTTAATATCCTACGTGCAGACTTTATTTTTCACTGCGGAGGAGGGGAGAGGAGAGAATTGTAAAGTCTGCGAGTTAGCGGCGATTATTGAGTTCTGAAGGATTCCACAAAACCATGTTTATTTGTGTTCGCATTGTATTTTGGCCAATCAGCATCTCGTTTGAGAAATAAAGGACCCTGTTTTGGGTCAAATTTAAGAGTAAAGTTGCCACTGCTGAATAAGTTAAAATCATGGGACGAGACTGAATTTTAGAATAAAGGGATTAAAGAATGTTAAGCAAATTTTCCAGATGGAAGAAATTCATCACTACCAAGAAGCAATTCTTCGGAACCTTTTTAAAGGACAGAACATCTATTTCAATGCTCCGACAAGCTATGAAAAATCTTTAGTTTTCGAATCCATTCCAGTTATCGCAGATTACATGTAGGATGTTTCTCTTTTTGCTAGCATAATTCTGGTAATATTCAAAATTAATTAAAATTAAAGACTAAATGTTCTGATTTGGTTATCTGCACTCATTTCGGTTATCTTAGATATCATTTTCTTTTTGCGCATTTTACGTTTTTGTGTCCAGCAAATTGCTTTAAGAAATTAGCTAATATTAAGAGGACTGGGTTAGAGTACTCATTTCATGACTATCTACAGCTATTGAGGGTATTTTAAGATAGTCCCACAAATGTATGGCATTTTCTGTATAAATATATACAAGAAGTTTAATTTGAGCGTTTTTGTTATCGGATTGTGCTATATCGCTAAACCTGAGCGAGAGACCTGGTCTGAGTACTCGGTCTAAAAATAGCTTTTGCGGTGAATTTTTGAGAAAGGACATAATGGAGTTATATTTTTCATCTACAATTATATAAATTTGCCAAATCTGACATGCTATTATTAGCGGAAGGTATTTGATCGTTAAATATTTGTTAAGAGGTCTTGGCTCTAGCAACTAAGTCAATACAAGTTGCACATTAGAGGCAACATTTTGTTGGGGTCTCAATTCTAATTTTTACTTTTCTGAAATGTTCCGCCATACTACTGAAATTCGAATCACTCGAAGATCAAAAGATAGTTTGGTATTTCCGTTCCGCAAGAGCAGTATAGGCCAATGATGCTCATCATACATGTGCCCAAA
The DNA here is from genome assembly GCA_036873815.1 of Phacellophora camtschatica. Taxonomy (NCBI): domain Eukaryota; kingdom Metazoa; phylum Cnidaria; class Scyphozoa; order Semaeostomeae; family Ulmaridae; genus Phacellophora; species Phacellophora camtschatica. The sequence goes on along the minus strand of JAYJMH010069558.1, from coordinate 151 downwards.
ATTCTGGAACGATCTACCACCCGAAATCAAAACTGCAAGTAGCATCAATTCCTTCAAGCATAAAATAAAAAGCCGCTACATGCAATATTTATCAAAGAATAAAGATATGTTTGTTTGAATAAATTTAATTTGTTCGTAGTGATTCTTTCTT
>JAYJMH010069547.1:0-11266 GCA_036873815.1 Phacellophora camtschatica | reverse complement strand
AAATTATAAGGTTATCTCCTCACTTTTTGGCTGAAAACGAGGCATTTTGAAAATTGATTGTTTTTAGCTAACATTGTGAGGTTGTAGCCTAACTTTTTGTCTGAAAACGAAGCATTTATAAGTTTATTGTTTTGAGCTAATATTGTAAGGTTATAGCCTTACGTTTTGGCTGGAAACGAGGCATTTTGAAGTAGATTGATCTGAGCTAATATTGTAAGGTTATAGTCTTACTTTTTGGCTGAAAACGAGGCATTTTGAAAATTGATTGTTTTGATCTAAAATTATAAGGTTATCTCCTCACTTTTTGGCTGAAAACGAGGCATTTTGAAAATTGATTGTTTTTAGCTAACATTGTAAGGTTGTAGCCTAACTTTTTGTCTGAAAACGAAGCATTTATAAGTTTATTGTTTTGAACTAAAATTGTAAGGTTATATCCTTACTTTTGGCTGAAAACGAAGCATTTTCAAGTTTGATTGTTTTCAACTAAAATTGTAAGGTTATAGCCTTACTATTTGGCTTGAAACGAGGCATTCAGAAAGTAGATTGATTTGAGCTAATATTGTAGGGTTATAGCTTTACGTTTTGCTGGAAACCAGGCATTTTGAAGTAGATTTATCTGAGCTAATATTATAAGGTTATAGGCTTACGTTTCGGCCGAAAACAAGACATTTTGAAAGTAGATTGATCTGAACTAAAATTGTAAGGATATAGCCCTACCTTTTGGCAGAAAACGTGGTATTTTGAAAGTTTATTGATCTGAACTAAACTTGTAAGGTCTTAACCTTACGTTTTGGCTGAAAACAAGGCATTTTAAAGTAGATTTATCTGAACAAAAATTGTAAAGTTATAGCCATACTTTTTGGCACAAAACGTGGCATTTAGAAAGTAGATTGATTTGATCTAAAGTTGTAAGGTTATATCCTTACTTTTTGGCTGGAAACGAGGCATTCTGAAATTTGATTGTTTTGAGCTAAAATTGTAAGGTTATACCCTTACACTTTGGCTGGAAATGAAACATTTTGAAAGAAAACTTTTCTGCGCTTTACTTTTAAGGTATTAGCCTTAAGTTTTGGCTGCAAACAAGGCATTTTGAAAGTAGATTGATCTGAGCTAAAATTGTAAGGATATAGCCTTACTTTTTAGGAGAAAACGTGTCATTTTGAAATTTGATTGTTTTGAACTAAAATTGTAAGGTTATAGCCTTACTTTTTAGCTGAAAACGAAGCAATTTGAAATATGATTGTTTTGAGCTAAAGTTGTAAAGTTATATCCTTACTTTTTGCTGAAAACGAAGCATTTTGAAATTTGATTGTTTTGAGCTAAAATTGTAAGGTTATAGCCTTACAATTTCGCTGACAACGAGGGATTTAGAAATTTGATTGTTTTGAGCTAAATATTCAATGTTATAGCCTTACGTTTTAGCTGGAAACGAGGCATTTTGAAGTAGATTTATCTTAGTTAATCTTGTAAGGTATTAGCCTTACATTTTGGCTGAAAATAAGGTATTTCAAAAGTAGATGGATCTGAACTACGATTGTAAGGTTATAGCAATACGTTTTGGCAGAAAACGTGGCATTTTAAAAGTAGATTGTTTTGAGCTAAAGTTGTACGGCTATAGGCTTACTTTTTGGCTGAAAACAAGGCTATAGCCTTACAATTGGGCTTTAAACGAGGCATTTTGAAAGTAGCTTGATATGAGCTAACATTGTACGGTTGTAGCCTTACTTTTTGGATAAAATGAAGCATTTTGAAAGTTGATTGATTTGAGTTAAAATTGTAAAGTTATAGCCCAACTTTGTGGCTGAATACGAGGCATTTTGAAAGTAAATTGATTTGAGCTAATATTGTAAGGTTATAGGCTTACGTTTCGACCGAAAACAAGGCATTTTGAAAGTAAATTGATCTGAACTAAAATTGTATGGATATAGCCTTATCTTTTTACAGAAAACGTGGCATTTTGAAAGTTGATTGATCTGAACTAAACTTGTAAGGTCTTACCCTTACGTTTTGGCTGAAAACAAGGCATTTTAAAGTAGATTTATCTGAACTAAAATTGCAAAGTTATAGCCATACTTTTTGGCACAAAACATGGCATTTAGAAAGTAGATTGATTTGATCTAAAGTTGTAAGGTTATATCCTTACTTTTTGGCCGGAAACGAGGCATTCTGAAATTTGATTGTTTTGAGCTAAAATTGTAAGGTTATAGCCTTACCTTTTGGCTGAAAACGAGGCATTTTGAAAGTAGATTGATTTGAGCTAATATTGTAAGGTTATAGGCTTACAAATTGGCTGAAAACACGGCATTTTGAAGTAGATGTATCCCAGCTAAAATTTTCAGGATATATCTTTACTTCTTGTTTAAAACAAGGCATTTTGAAAGTAGATAGTTTTGAGCTAATATGTTAAGGTTATACCCTTACAATTTGGCTGGAAACGAGACATTTTGAAAGAAGATTTATCTGGGCCAAACTTGTAAGGTATTAGCCTTACATTTTGGATGAAAAAAAGGCATTTTGAAAGTTGATTGTTTTGAGCTAAAGTTGTAAGGTTATAGCCTTACTGTTTGGCAGAAAACGAGCCATTTTGAAAATTCATATTTATGAGCAAAAATTGTAATGTTATAGCCTTACTGTTTGGCAGAAAACGAGGCATTTTGAAAATTCATATTTATGAGCAAAAATTGTAAGGTTTTATCCTTACTTTTTGGCTGAAAACGAGGCATTTAGAAAGTAAATTGTTTTGAGCTAAAATTGTTATGTTATCTCCTTACTTTTTGGCTGAAAACGAGGCATTTTGAAAGTAGATTGATTTGAGCTAATATGTTAAGGTTATACCCTTACAATTTGGCTGGAAACGAGACATTTTGAAAGAAGATTTATTTGGGCTAAAACTGTAAGGTATTAGCCTTACATTTTGGCTGAAAACAAGGCATTTTGAAAGGTGATTGTTTTGAGTTAATATTGTAAGGTTATAGCCTTACGTTTTGGCTGGAAACGAGGCATTTTGAAGTAGAGATATCTAAGCTAAACCTGTAAGGTATTAGCCTTACGTTTTGGCTGAAAACAAGGCATTTTAAAGGAAGATTGATCTGAACTAAAGTTGTAAGGTTATTGCTTAAATGTTTTACAGAAAACGTTGCATTTTAAAAGATGATTGTTTTGAGCTAAATTTGTAAGGTTATATCCTTACTTTTTGGATGGAAACGAGGCATTCTGAAATTTGATTGTTTTGAGCTAAAATTGTAAGGTTATAGCCTTATTTTTTGGCTAAAAACGAGGCACTTTGAAAGTAGATTGATTAGAGCTAATATTGTAAGGTTATAGGCTTACATTTTGGCTGAAAACAATGCATTTTGAAGTAGATGAATCTCACCTAAAATTGTAAGGAAATATCTTTACTTCTTGTCGAAAAAGAGGCATTTTGAAAGTAGATAGATTTGAGCTAATATGCTTAGGTTATACCCTTAAAATTTGGCTGGAAACGAGACATTTTGAAAGAAGATTTATTTGGGCTATACTTGTAAGGTATTAGCCTTACATTTTGGATGAAAACAAGGCATTTTAAAAGTTGATTGTTTTGAGCTAAAGTTGTAAGGTTATAGCTTTACTTTCTGGCAGAAAACGTTGCATTTTGAAAGTTGATTGTTTTGAGCTAAAGTTGTAAGGTTATAGCCTTACTGTTTGGCAGAAAACGAGGCATTTTGAAAATTCATATTTATGACCTAAAATTGTAATGTTATAGCCCTACTGTTTGGCAGAAAACGAGGCATTTTGAAAATTCATATTTCTGAGCTAAAATTGTAAGGTTATATCCTTACTTTTTGGCTGAAAACGAGGCATTTTGAAAGGTGATTGATTTGAGATAAAACTGTAAAATTATATCTTCACTTTTTGGCTGAAAACGAGGCATTTAGAAAGTAGATTGTTTTGAGCTAAAATTGTAAGGTTATCTCCTTACTTTTTGGATGCAAACGACGCATTTTAAAAGTAGATATATTTGAGATAATATTGTTAGGTTATACCCTAACAATTTGTCTTGAAACGAGACATTTTGAAAATTCATATTTCTGAGCTAAAATTGTAAGGTCTTATCCTTACTTTTTGGCTGAAAACGAGGCATTATGAAAGTAGATTGATTTGAGCTAATATTGTAAGGTTATAGCCGTACGTTTTAGCTGAGAACAAGGCATTTTTAAAGTTGATTGATTTGAGCTAATATTGTAATTGTATAGCCTTAGGTTTTGGCTGCAAACAAGGCATTTTGAAGTAGATATATCTCAGCTAAAATTGTAAGGTTATAGTCTTACATTTTAGGAGAAAACGTGTCATTTTGAAAATTGATTGTTTTGAGCTAAAGTTGTAAGGTTATATCCTTACGTTTTAGCTGAAAACGAAGCAATTCGAAATTTGATTGTTTTGAGCTAAAATTGTAAAGTTATATCCTTACTTTTTGGCTGAAAACGAGGCATTTTGTAATTTGATTGTTTCGAGCTAAAAGTGTAAGGTTACAGCCTTACTTTTGCTGAAAACGAGGCATTTTGAAAGTAGATTTATATGATCTAAAATTGTAAGGATATAGCCTTAATTTTGAGCAGAAAACGTGGCATTTTGAAAGTTGATTTATCTAAACTAAACTTTTAAGGTATTACCCTTACGTTTTGGCTTAAAACAAAGCATTTTAAAGTAGATTGATCTCAACTAAAATTGTAAGGTTATATCCTTACCTTTTGGCTGAAAACGAGACATTTTGAATATTGATTTTTTTGAACTAATATTGTAAGGTTATAGCCTTACGTTGTGGCTGAAAATGAGGCATTTCGAAGTAGATTGATTTGAGCAAATATTGTAAGGTTATAGCCTTACAGTTTGGCTGGAAACGAGGCATTTTGAAGTAGATTTATCTGAGCTAAACTTGTAAGGTTATATCCTCACTTTTTGGTTGAAAACAAGGCATTTTGAAAGTAGACTGATCTGAACTACAATTGTAAGGTTATATCCTTACTTTTTGGCTGAAAATGAGGCATTTTGAAAGTTGATTGATTTGAGCTAAAACTGTAAAGTTATATCCTCGCCTTTTGGCTGAAAACGACGCATTTAGAAAGTAGATTGTTTTGAGCTAAAATTGTATGGTTATCTCCGTACCTTTTGGCTGAAAACGAGGCATTTTAAAACTAGAATGAGCTGAACTAAAATTGTAAGGTTATAGCCAAACTTTTTGGCATAAAACGTGGCATTTTTAAAGTTGATTCTTTTGAGCTAAAGTTGTAAGGTTATATCCTTACTTTTTGGCTGGAAACGAGGCATTTTGAAATTTGATTGTTTTGAGCTAAAATTGTAAGGTTATAGCCTTTCGTTTTGGCTGAAAAAAAGGCATTTTGAAAGGAGATTGATCTGAACTAAAGTTGTAAGGATATAGCCTTACTTTTTGGCAGAAAACGTGGCATTTTGAAAGTAGATCGATTTGAGCAAATATTGTAAGCCTCACGTTTTGGCTGAAAACAAGGCATTTTGAAGTAGATACTTTTTTAGGAGAAAACGTGTCATTTTGAAAGTTGATTGTTTTGAGCTAAAGTTGTAAGGTTATATCCTTACTTTTTGGCAGAAAACGTGGCATTTTAAACGTTGATTGTTTTGAGCTAAAATTGTAAGGTTATAGCTTTACTTTTTGGTAGAAAACGTTGCATTTTGAAAGTTGATTGTTAATAAAAGTTGTAAGGTTATAGCCTTACTGTTTGGCTGAAAGCGAGATCTTTGGAATGTAGATTATTTTGAGCTAAAATTGTTAGGTTATCTCCTTACTTTTTGGCTGAAAACGAGGCATTTTGAAAATTGATTGTTTTGAGCCAAAATTGTAGGGTTCTATAGTTACTTATTGGATGCAAAGGACGCATTTTGAAAGTAGATATCTTTGAGATAATACTGTTAGGTTATACCCTAACAATTTGGCTTGAAACGAGACATTTTGAAAGAAAACTTATCTGGGCTAAACCTCTAAGGTATTTGCGTTACGTTTTGGCTGAAAACAAGGCAATTTGAAGCAGATATATCTCAGCTAAAATTGTAAGGCTATAGCCTTACTTTTTAGGAAAAAACGTGTCATTTAGAAATTTGATTATTTTGAATAAAAATTGTAAGGTTATAGCCTTACTCTTTGGCTGAAAACCAGGCATTTTGAAAATTTATATTTATGAGCTAAAATTGTAAGGTTATATCCTTAATTTTTGACTGGAAACGAGGCATTTTGTAATTTGATAGTTTCGAGCTAAAATTGTAAGGTTACAGCCTTCATTTTTGGCTGAAAACGAGGCATTTTGAAAGTAGATTGATATGAGCTAACATTGTAAGGTTAAAGCCTTATAATTTGGCTGAAAACGAGGCATTTTGAAAGTTGATTTTTTTGAACTACAATTGTAAGGTTATGGCCTTACAATTTGGCTGAAAACGAGGCAATGTGAAAATAGATTGTTTTGAGTTAAAATTGTTAGGTTAGAGCTTTACGTTTTGGCTAAAAACGAGGCATTTTTGAAAGTTGATTGTTTTGAGCTAAAATTGAAAGGTTATAGCCTTACTTTTTGGCTGAATACGAGGAATTTTGAAAGTAGATTATTTTGAACTAAAATTGTAAGGTTATAGCCTTACAATTTGGCTTTAAACGAGGCATTTTGAAAGTTGATTATTTTGAGCTGAAATTGTAAGATTTTAGGTAAAATAATATGTTTTGGCAGAAAACGTGGCATTTTGAAAGTTGATTGATTTTAGTTAAAATTTTAAGGTTATACCCTTACTTTTTGGCTTAATACGAGGAATTTTGAAAGTAGATTGATTTGAGCTACTATTGTAAGGTTATAGCCTTACTTTTTGGCAGAAAATGAGGCATTTTGAATGTTGATTGTTTTGAGCTAAAATTGTAAAGTTATATTCTTACTTTTTGGCTGAAAACGAGGCATTTTGAAAGTTGATTGTTTTGAGCTAAAATTGTAAGGTTATATCCTTACTTGTTGGCTGAAAACAAGGCATTAAGAAAGTTGAGAGTTTTGAGCTAATATTGTAAGGATATAGCCTTACTTTTGGCTGAAAGCAGGGCATTTTCAAAGTTGATTGATTCGAGCTAAAATTGTAAGGTTATAGGCTGACAATTTGGCTTTCAACGATTCATTTTGAAAGTAGCTTGATCTGAGCTAAAATTGTACGGTTGTAGCCTTACGTTTGGGATAAAAAATGAATCATTTTGAAAGTTGATTGATTTGAGTTAAAATTGTAAGTTTATAGCCTAACATTTTGGCTGGATACGAGGCATTTTGAAAGTAGATTATTTTGAGCTAATATTGTAAGGTTATATCCTTACTTTTTGGCATAAAATGTGGCATTTTTAAAGTAGATTGATCTAAACTAAAATTGGAAGGATATAGCCTTACATTTTTGCAGAAAACGTGCCATTTTGAAAGTTGATTGATCTGAACTAAACTTATAAGGTATTAGCCTTACCTTTTGGCTGAAAACAAGGCATTTTAAAGTAGATTGATCTGAACTAAACTTGTAAGGTTATATCCTTACTTTTTGGCTGAAAATGAGGCATTTTGAAATTTGATTGATTTGAGCTAAAATTGTAAGGTTATGGCCTTACAATTTGGCTGAAAACGAGGCATTTTGAATGTAGAGTATTTTGAGCTAAAATTGTAAGGTTATAGCCCTACTTTTTGACTGAAACGAATCAGTTTGAAAGTTGTTTTCTAGAGTTAAAATTGTAGGGTTATATCCTTACTTTTTGGCTGAAAACGAGGCATTTTGAAAGTTGATTGTTTTGAGCTGAAATTGTAGGGTTATAGCCTTAAATTTTAGCTGAAAACGAGGCTGTTTGAAAATTCATTGTTTCGAGCTAAAATTGTAAATTTATGGCCTCACTTTTGGCTTAAAAAGTCTTTTTGGAAGTTGATTGTTTTGAGCTAAATTTGTATGGTTACAGCCTTACGTTTTGGCTGAAAACCATTTGTTTTGAAAGTTGATTGTTTTGAGCTAAAATTGTAAGGTTATAGCCTTTCTTTTTGGCTTTAAAGAAGGCTTTTTAGAAGTTGATTGTTTTGAGCTAGAATTGTAAGGTAATAGCCTTACCTTTTGACCGACCTTACTTTGTGACAGAAAACGGACGTTTTGAAATTGGATGGTTTTTGGCTAAATGGTTAGTTTATGGCCTGGTTTTTTTTGCTGAAAACGGTTTTTTGGCTTTCTGAAATTTGTGATTTTTAGCTAAAAAGGTAAGGTGAAGGCGAGGTTTTTAAATTTGATGGCTTCTGGCTAGAATGGTAAGGTTATAGCTTTACATTTTGCCAGGAAATTATCCTTCTACATTTGGCTATTTCAGGTTAAAATGGCTAAAATGTTAAGTTTAATAACCTTTAACAGTTTAATAGCCTAAAATAGCCGTTGTTTGGGTTGAAAATGAGGCTTATTAATTTGGGTAATTTCAGGCTAAAATTTCAAGGTTACATTTGTGTATTTCATTCAACTAACTATAGTCGAAACGAAGTATATTGATATTTAGAGAAACGAAGTAAGAGAAACGAAGTATATTGATATTTATAGTACATTCACAGATGGCTAACGTTGTAATGAAGATAAATTTATTTATAAATAGATTTTAATCTGTGATACACCGAGGGGTACCTTTTAGTCGAAAATGAGGCAATTGAAAATCGGCTTTTTTGACCTCAATGCCAAGACAATGATGCCATGCCACGGGTATACACTTATTGTTTGGCTGAAAAACAAGGCCATTTAAGAAATCGGCCTATTTAGAATTTATGAAAAGTAGATACAAAATCAGGAAAATCGCACGAAAATCAACAACGATAAGTAGTTACGAAACAAAAGCACCGTAAATTCTAAAATATGACCCAAGAAAATCTGGATTCTAACTTATTTAAGCTGAGCAGCATGTTCTAGAATTCATTTTCCTATGGTGTCGTTTTGAAAGATTTGACATCACTTTTGTCAAAAGGGACTCATGATCGTGTGGCCAGAAAAGCTGCAAGTCTATTTCAGCAATGAAAAAGTACCTGCGTAGAAAATATACGCTGTGGCGGAGGAAAGGTCAGGATGAACTCGAAATTCCTCCGCAGATGCATTTTTTCTTTGACGAAATTTACTTTCCTCCTCCGCAGCGTATATCTCCTCCGCAGATACAATTTTTTCTTTGAAGAAATAGACCTGAAGCAAGTCTACTAGAAAACTAAACTCAGATAAGCGAACCTTTTGGCGTGCGTTGAAACAAGGCTTACAGTTTTGAGCGAAGCAATTAAAAGCAGTTCCTCCTGAAGAAAGAAAATTGAGACAGAAATCTTCAGTCTAGGTTTTGAGTATCTTTAATCACGGGTCCCTTGTGACAAAAGTGACGTCAAATCTGCCAAGATACACAGGGAAGCAATAAGTCTAATGAAGTTTGGCGTGTAATAAGTTTCATGTATGAAATAATTTTTGAGATTAGACACAACAGACCCGACTTTCAAAGTATACATCCAAACTACAGTCAACAATATCAAAAACCTTTTAATTTTAGTCCAAAAACTTGTATCAATGTTGTTGCCGCAGAAAGATTTTAATGGTTTTTCCGAAGGGCTGTAGAGCAGATATCTTCAATTCAATTTAATTACAAGCTCAAAAACGTATACTACACAACTTTTAAAATTCATATGCGGTTTTTACGAAGTGTCTCGAGTAGTTATGGCTGGCAATGGCCTGCTGGAGTGCAGTGGTTGTACGATGGGCCGATAATCAGTAAAAAGTTTAGGGCTAGCTAAGCTGGTACCAAGCGGTTTTAACTGCGGAGCGTCATTTGCGTAATACTGATTCAAAGGCTGGAAAGAAAAAAAGGAATGATTAAAAGCAAGACAGGACAGTAAAATAGGACTGATAATGAAATATGGAGAAAGCAACAAAAAATAAATAAACAAAAATAGCCGAATAAATAAATAAGGTAAATAATGGAGGCTAAACCACGATGAACCAAATTATCTTATTCATTTCTTGCAGAATGTGTCGCAGAGAATTTCATTAACATGGAATAGTTATTTTATTTCATTTTAATTTGGTATTTATGATTTTTTTAAGAAAATCTAACAAGTATTTCCCCCTTTATGATACCTCAAAACTGGGAGGGGGGGGGGGGTTAGAGCTCCCTCCTGCAATGATTTCAATAAAAAAAACTGTTTGCTACATACCTGTCTGAGGCCCCTTTTAACAACACCTTTTTCCTTAATCACAACACCAGGAGAAACATCAATTGTGTCCACCTACGCAATCAAACAAAAATCTGATTTAGAACGAGATCAAACATAAAAACAAGCTCTGTTAGATTATAGTAATAATTTTGACAGACCTTAATCTTCAGATATATGACAAATAATATTCATTCTTGAAACATTAACATTGCATATAAACGTTTTAGGAGCAAAATGTTCAAATGTTATTTGTCATATATCTATAGGTGGTGCGTATCATCATCTCAAATATGAATCTTACACTGACCGTAATTTAGGATTCCCGAGGGAGGCATACGGGGAGAGACCCAAGCATCTGATAGCTTTGGGTTAACATTTTTGAAAAACTAATGCTCTTAAATTGGAAAAAATCTAAAAATCAAATTGAAAGAAGATATGATGAGCATGAAATTACAAAGCTTCTATTTACATCACACAAATCTCTAATTACACAAAAGGTTTATTTCTGAACGTGGCCAATGATTTCGAATAACATATCTCACAAAAACCTTTACATAAATTGTCTGCTTAAAACAATTAATTTGAATAATAATGTGGCGTTTCAATATATATACCCATATATATGATAGTCTTGGGTATATATATTTTAAGTGTCTGTTATGCTAAGAACAAAAGTGAAAAATGTATCGAGGTCGGGTATAAAGGAAACTTGTAACCAAAAATATAAAAAATTGATGCTTTATTTTTGTCAAAATCGATTTATAAATAAGAATATTGCTGATTCCAGACTCTTTAGAAACAATAAATTATAATTTATATCAATGAATTATTGCCAGATATTTCTCTAAATGTGTTCAAACAACTTGCATTTAACGGCATTGCTTTTACATTCAAGAGTTTAAGCATAAGGTAATGCTCTAATTAATAAACGAAATGCATTTATGTCATTTCATTTTTCATTTTTTTTTTCATTTTAAATTATTTATCCACGGTAGCCCCGTCAGTCAGTATGATTGATTTTCAGGGGGCCGTGCCAAAAACTTACAAATTAA
>JAYJMH010069536.1:0-11267 GCA_036873815.1 Phacellophora camtschatica | reverse complement strand
TCCTTGCGCTATTGTCTCATAATGTTAATGTTTGTTAGTAGATTGTAAATTTTAGGAGAATTCATATAAAAAAAAAAAAAAAACTGCCTCGGGTAGGGGGCGTGTCTAAGGAAATCTTGAGATGACCCAAAAATATCATGGAATAGAAATGCAAACCCAAAAATATAACAGTATGGTTATAATGCAATTTTTCTGCCTATAAACATCTTTTTATTACCATTTCTAGCTGCTTCTTAATATTTTACCCAAAAATATATTCAAATTTTTAGAGCCAAAATCATATTTTTTGATGAAACAAAAATATATTATCGAATTGAAATCTCAAGTCCAACAAAAATACGACATGCCCCTACCCAAGTCAGGTTGTACTGCCCCCTGCGGTAAAAATAGAACTTATTTTACTACAGTACCTGCTGCAGTCATCTCAGCAAGCATCAACAAATACAAAGATGTTGCATCCACCTGAAGATGTCCCCAACCAAAATCTGTGACAACTGTTGCTCCAGTAGCTACAAAACAGAAACAACTGATGAATAAAAACTACCAGGGTAGAATTATAAAATAGCTTCAAACATAATGATATAATTTTGGTGAACCAGAAGATATAATTCTGAAATCTTCACAGCCATTTCCTTTTTCTGTCTTCAACAATGGGTCCTCTCCAAATCAGAAAACTGCTGAAACTCGGCTTTAATTGTGTAATTTTCCTGGCTGGGGATGAAGACACTCCGCCCAATGGTTTTGAAATCTTTATCTACAAATCGAATGTTCTCTGGTGTAGCAAAGTGAATGCTTTGTTAAATTAGCATTTGGACTACAGCAGATGTGTCCAATATACCACAGGTCTGGTACTCTGCATGTTAACGAAATTTCCTCAAAAAGGTTCTCTCACATCCTTATTTGAGTACAAATACACAAAGTATTTTTGTCAAAATCTTTCTTCTCCGCCCCCCTTTGACCATCTTTCTTCTCCGCCCCCCTTTGATCATATCACAACAATCTAATCTTCAGTTTAAGTTTGCTTAAAAGTCATACCTCTGTTAAATTTGGCGTGTAAAGCGTCCTCCGTAGCTTGTGTTCTCTTAAACTTTTCCACTTTTTCAACCTTTCAAAAAATAATAAGAATTAGCACGATTATCATGTTTGATTGCTCGATCGATCGATCGTTTGATTGCTCAATATTTAATTCTCAAAATGTGTGTATTTTCTTGATTTACAACAACGAAAACCATAAAAATACCGCACTTCAAAAATTGTTTCTTCCAAAAGTCTTTCTGATTAATAGAGGCGAATTTTGTTACAATAGTGAAATTGACACACTAGTTTTAAAGAGATTATCCGTCGAGAACAAAACAAAACTCTCTCTCAACTGGAAAACGAAAACAAACAATGTTGTGGAGGAGATGTTTCCATTTTCCAGTTGAGAGAGTTTCGCTTTTTCTCAACGGATAATCGCTTTGAAACCAGTGTCTCAATTTTACTATTGTTATAAAATTTGCCTCTGCTTTTCTGATTTTATATAATTTACAAGAGAGCGTATTTACCTCTTTAAAGCTATGATGATTTGTGTTGTTTAAAAATGAAGCATATAACACTTTCCAAATGTAAAAGGATTATATAGCTATGTGAGTTGCTTTTGCTTTACTATACTCATCATTTTCTGCAAACTTTCAATGCAAACATTGAAATACAAAAAAGACTTACTTGCTGGATCATTGCTGTCAGGAGACTTCTCATCAATTTAACAACACTCTGAAAAAATTAAAGTAGATTTTTATTAAAAGTATAATTATATACAATTTAGTACTAGGTGACCCAAATAAGAGTTTCCAATTTTTAAAGGTCATATAAAATCATGCAATTGACTGATTGAAGCGATTCAAACATTGCTTCAAAGCTGGGATGAACATGTAAATTTTATGAAAAGAGGCGATTTTAACAATGAGGCAATGATAATGATCTCTAATTTTGTCTTGGGAATTGTAAACACAATAATGTATGGATATGGCTAAATGGATATAGATAGGTCCAAAGTTTCAGAAAAAACAAGATTTTTATTCCCAAGCCAACAAGATCCTTATTTATTTGTGTCAAGTCTAAATGCTTAGGATAAATAAGGCTACCATATGATCATTTCTATTTTTATTTTTCATACATTTTATAATCGCCTCATTTTATAAAATCTATACATTTTCTTAAATATGGGAAAAATTCCCCCAGAAAGGAAATATCTTTGAAAAAGTGTTTCAATTACTTCAATCAGTCAATTTGACATAACTTCTCCAAAGAGGAAAACTGCTTTTGGGTCACCCGGTACAACAATCATTAATGGAGCTATGAACTGAAAATGTTTATTGATGCAAAAAAATTGAATGATAAAGAATAATGTCTAATTTAACCTCAGGGTTATCCACTATTTTTCATGTTTGGTTCATGACACCATTTTGTTTAGACAAAGTCAAAGATTGATCATGTCTCAGCACAGAAATTTATCCAAAACAAATCCTTTTTAATGTATCATTTCTAAAAATTATTTTTAGTATGTACATAATCCATTTATGTACATACTAGCTCAGTCGCAAAGTTGTTCATGAATGTTACATTTCCAAAACAATCTTTTTTTCATTTATGGGGATTTTGCAAACAAAATTATGTCATCAAATAATATTTAAAAAAGCAAATATCTTGAAAAAGAGAGAATATATCAGAACAACATCTTCTTTATCACAATTTGTTTGTTTACAACAATTAAACATTCCAGTCCATGGCTCCTTATAAGAGTACTTATAAGAGAAGTTTTGTCTCCGGCCACAATAGGATGATTCTAAAGCAGGACAATTCTGGTACCTAAATTTAGAGGTAAGTCTAGATTCCCTTGTGAACAAAACCCAGAAAGAAAATGAAAGCAAGTCATCCTACCAATAGGATGACAATCTTGGAAATAGGACCTTATGCCCTTCCCTGTTTGTAAACAGGACAAAGCTTAAATCACTTTCCATGAATCCACCAACAGTAAATTCTGAAGATACGCCAAGTTCAAAAGAAATATACCTGAACAACACAATGCTATATAGTTACACAATTAAAAAAGGTCCAAATTCCCTTTTCAAATTATCTGTAAATTCCAGTACTACAAGAACATGATTCCAAAATTAACATTGTAACTTACCTGTTCTAGTTCATACACCCTTGCTCTATCTTCATCAGCATCTGCATGTTTTTTGTAGGCCAGAGACAACCCCCAAATTGCAAGACTGCCATAAACATTGTCACGAACCCAAGCATCTCTAAAATGCTCTGACTTTGTGTCAAATTTTCCTTGATACAAACTTGCAGGAAGCAAACCTGTGACAGGGTGCTGCAACAAAAGCATAAATAAAATATATACAATGAGTGGACCAGAAAGTAATTACTCATTAAAATGGCAAATTATATAAAATCGCTAACTGGAAAAGTGCATTGATTGCAAATTATTAAATAAGCAAAGTGTTTATTACCTGCAAATCTAAAATGGTCTTTGATACAAGTCTGTGATACTCATCAAGTTGCATGCTCAATGACGAAGTGCTGCCTCTTCTTCTCCACATATTGCTATTTCTGACTGAGCTGAAGAAAATCAGCTGCAACTAAAGTGTTGTGTTTCAGAGATCAGTAGCAATTTGTATGAAATAAGTCAAGTTAAATATGAAAAAGATAGTCATCACCCTTGCATCGCATCATTTTTTTCGGTGTGTGAACTGATTTGTCTCACACTTCTCCATAAAGACAGCACTCACAAAGATCTAAAAAAGGAAAAATTAAAGTACACCTTTACAATAACAAAACACAATGACTTATTAAAATGGGTACAAAGAAGATTACTTAAATAATGCATAGTAAGAAGAAAAATTTCTATTTACTATGAATAATGGAAATACCAGCTTTTGATTAAATAACCAAGATTACATAATCAAGGTTAAATAATCAAAATTAAGCTGCAAAATGTTACAAAATTCAAAATTTCTGGGGAGGGGGGTATAGGGTTTTGAAATTAGCATAACATCAAAAAAAAAGATTCAGGCATTTTGATGGTAAAAAATTCAAGACAGAAAAACATTACCTATTTTGCTTATACATCCCTTTATTTCAACATAGTCTTATGACTATGATTTCAATCAATAATACTGAGTGACCCTCGAAATTTTCACAGTATTTCTGTACCAATCTTGCAAATAATTTGTCTCGGCAAGTATACTTTTGTGCAACATGGGCAGCCTAAAGTTTGATACATGTTAACATGTAGTTCTGAATAATCATAAATCTATTTTATTACTCATTTGATGGTTGTTACAAATTTCAGAATTATTCTGCAAAATAATAGTTTGTAGGCCTAGCCTTATCAGGTGGAGTCACATATAGACTTGCTTCCAAGCTCTCCTCAAATTCTCTAAGCAAACTGTCATCACTCCCTCAATATTGAATTATACAGAAACTGCCTACACCTGCCATTAGTTTTTGTTTCTAACTTGGCAGCTCATTTGCTATACATAAAGAACTGTTAGGAAATTAATCATGAATAAACTTTATCAAGTTTTAAATTAAATATCAAATTCTTCCTGCTCTTTGAATTTGTCAGTGACTTGCAGTCAACTTCATAAGGAAAATGACATATATGTGGCTTCACACACATGCAGTCATTTCCCTATAGCTTGAATTTTTTCACGAGTGTGCCTATGTGTGCACATGTGACTGCATGCATCAAATTATTTTATTTTATTTTAAATTCAAACATACAACAAATCTATGAAAAAAATTAAATAGAACATATGTACATAAACTAGTTAAAGTTACAACGAGTTACCAATTACATTTGATTGTTTGCAAATACAAGAGAAATTTTTTTTATTAAAAAGCCCAGTATTGCAACAACAAGATTTAGATTGGAAGAATGTAATGAATTATTAAGGTTCCCTCTTGTTGTAAAAATTTCATTATTGTGGATAAATGTCAAAAATGTTCATTATTTTGGATAAATGTTGAAAACAGAATGAGTAATAATGATAAACAGAGCTATTGTTCCAAATGTGTTTTCAGTTTTTTTTAAAATAAATATTAGCACCAATAGATAGGATAAGAGTTTGAGTTGAAAAATTTCTGAAACTCGTAGTAGTTTTTTAAGTAAGAAAACAGAATTTTGGTTATAGGATCAATGTATGTGGTATGTATGAAGTAATGGTGCAATATAAACACTGATTTGAGTTCATTATTTTTTTTTTTTTAATAAGATTCTCTAGACTGTCAGAATCATAGTAAATATTATTGGTATCATCAGCAAAAAGGTAAAATTTAAATTTCTTTCACACATTAGGTAAGTTGTTAAAATAAAGATGAGATATAGCAATGGGCCAAGAACAGACTCTTGAGGTATGCCACAAATGACTTTAAGGAGATCAGAATTTTTATATTCAATTAAAAACATATTGATTTCTGTCAGATAAGTAAGATTTTACCCATTAGAGAACATTTCCTCTGATACCAAACTGTTCAAGTTTTGCCAATAAGATTCTGTGATTAACTGATCTAATATTTTGAAGATCAATAAATACACCACACCACACCCAAATGTTCTACTATCAAGAGTCAGTGGATTTTATGTTTCAGTCATGCCAATAAGAACATGATCAACAGAGAGTGCTTTTCCTGGAAGCTGAATTGTAAGGGATATATCACATTTATAATTTGTAAGAAAATAAAACAGTCTTTTGTACATTAGTTTTTCAAAACCCTTACTAAAGATGATATAGGCAAGAGAGAAATTGGTCTGTGATATAGGTCATTTCAGGGTCACAGTTTTTAAAAATGAGATATTACTTTAGAAATTTTGAGTTTAGATGGAAAAATTCCTTCAAGGAAAGACTGATTAACATTAACAACAAGTTTTTCAAGAGAATGCAAAATGTACGGTCCTAGAATTTTCAATATTTTCAAATGACAAAGACCGGAGTTGTTGTGGGTGTTCATGCAGTCAAATATTACTTGGAAAAATGATTGAATTGGTCAACTTGATATAACGCCGCCTACCAAAAGTAGAAGTATCCCTACTATGGCCATAATATTGTATATACATGTTTGCTTATTATTATATAGCGCTCACTAAAAAAGTCATCTTAAAAATGTGTGAAACTTTTAATTTTACTAGTGGAAATTGGTAAAAAATGGTCCAAAATTAAGGAAATTTCATTAGTGGAGCCAGGTTTCTTGTAATAATAAAAAAAACATGTTACTGTATTGTGTGTGCGGTGTTTTGGGTTGTTCAAAACTGCAAGTGCCTGAGATATCCCGCTGCCTGATAAATCCCACCAAGCCCCTCTCTCTTGTATAATAAAGTCTTACAGGCACTGGGTGGCTGCTTATTTCATGCTCATTTGTTGTGTTGGCCTATAGTATATAATCGTGTGGTCTCGTGTTTCTGTAGTTGGCCTAGATTTCTAAAAAAATCCCCCCCCCCCTCCCCCTTTCGCTCCGTCATCAGCCAGAGGCCCTTCAAAGATTATGCCAAAAAAATACCCAAACAAACTAAGTGAGATTTACCTTTTATTTGTGTATACAACGTACCATAACAACTTTCCAAGTTTTTTCATTAACTTTTTTTCTCCAGCCAGAAACGTTCGAGCCTCTTGTTGTTGCCAGTTTGCACTTTGCAGTCCCCCCGCTTAATTCACTTCAATCAAAAGTTGTTTAAAATATTTTTGGTCACAGAACATTAGCCATGACAACTTTCTTCAGGGGCTAGAAAAGTTTGCTTGGGTTTGTTTTCATTTTATCAATTTTCTTTAAATTAAACACACATTTGAATTTGTTTTTCATTTTGAAACTTTTAAATTGACTTATGGGCGTTTGATTGGTAATCCTTTACACCTACATATTCTGAAAATGTTAGACTTCGCAATCGCAGAGACGAACAAATTTACAAATCAAGCACAAAAAACTTAGAACGGCAGCAGGTTTTGAGAATCTCTACGACGTCCTACCATAGGCAATAGAAAAAATTGACTATGGTCCTAAAAAGTCTCCGAAACTTTCAGCCTTTTGGATTAGAAGGCCTTCCAAACCCGTCCAAACCTAACAGACAATAGTTTTCAGAAATCCGGTTAGAAACATTATAATTTTCATCGTAAGTTTTCCAATATACTTGTTAGTTCAATGCACGCAGTGAGTGCCATGCAAGTTGAGCATTTGTATTCATTGTTAACTCTTAATCCCAAGTTCTACAACTTGATGTTAATAGTAAATCTTGTTTTTTATGTGATGGTAAAGCATGGGCAGAAATAACTGTAAACATTTGCAACAGAGTGAAGTTTCTTTACCAACTATGTATCATCACGGGCTTTAGGAAAAGTGAAGTTTGTATTTATTCCCATTTCTGTTGTTTCATTCTACTTGTCTTACATTCCGTGGTTTGAATTCGTTCAGTTTCATTGAATTCGGTCCATGAAAAACAAACGGAAATGGGAATAAATACAAACTTTACTTTTCCTAAAGCCCGTGGTATCATATCATTTGTACGTAAGTCGAATTAAAAAAAACATATATTTATTATTGCTCAATATCGACGTACACACAAAACAACTATTTGTTAATTCTATATGTAAGAAAGGGATAGAGAAGGTGAGAATTTTGATTAAAAAACTAAAAAACAGCTGAACGAATATACATTTAAAATATCATGCCTGCATTACAGCAAAAACTAGTCAAAAAGAGTTACACGTGTTTAAGGACCATTCTAATAGCCTCTTCGTACATACGGTTTAACGAAATACGGTTTTGGTTTGGTTTGATTCCAGTTCGGTTCCAATGTCTGTACGCAGGCTACCATTATAACTGCTCGATTTGAAAGAGTTTTAGCAGTACGTTGTTAAACAACAAAACAAAACATTGATTTAAGTAGCTGAAACTGGCCTCACTGTCTAAGGGATCGCTCATTATTTATGGCTCGGGTTGGGTTGCACCGAAGAGAAATTGGTTGGGTGAATGATTTTTTCTACAGTTGAAGGGTTGGGTAGAACAAAAAATTTATGGTAACTTAAAGTTAGCCTTTTATTAATTTTGTTGACAATAAAATTATTCCAGTCAACAAATTAGATTGGCCGTTACAGCCATTCAAAAGGTTAACGTTTTTACTAACTCAGAGCACGATGGGTATTAAATATATAACAATGGCGGGTACAGGGAGACACCCACACGTCACGGGAACATGGACACCGGGAAGAGTAACAACTCACATTTCTTAATGCCCATGGTAAATCCAAATATTTTGATAATTTTGGAGCATGTATTTTTATAAGATAAGGGTCAGTCTAACAGTATAAGTTTCTTTAAATTATAATGAATCTACTCAACTGTTAAAAAAGCGAAAATGTGCAATGAACAAATTTTGTTATAATTTACAAACTGAACACATAGTTTCCTTGTTTGAACAAACCAGTAGATAACTTTCTTAATATTATATTATGGAATGAAAACATAGGAACGAATGTCACGAATGTAGGAAGTCTATGGGTGGACATCAGACGAAAACCCGGTGGGTAACTATTGCAAGCTTGCCCCAAAGTTGCGCACAATAAATTATATAAAAGCGTTTCAACTACACTTGACAACACCTATAAAGTTTAGGTAATTTGAATGCTTTTCACAATTTCTAGCCATGCTATAAAAAATCCCGCAAGATCGAACCTGCCATTCGTAAATGTTGAGTAAATAAAGTTAGTTTAATTTCAAGTTTTTCAACAGCTTCTTTGTTTCCTTCTTTTGCATCATTTATTGCTCCGCTGATCTCGGATGCCTGGTACAAGTGCCTAAAACAACAATTGAAATTATATTCCCACGGATGCCTTTAATGAATATTATTTTTTGAAATAATTTATTAATAATTAGGATTGGGGGTGGGCTTTCTTCTCGTTAGTCTATCTACTTAGAGAGCTCATCTTTTAAGAAATTTCCCCCTTAAAAATCTTTTTTCTTCAAGTTATTTTGTAAATGTAACCCTGTATTGATTTAGTTTTATTGCATGAGCCGGGTGCACAAAAAAACGGATAATCTTTGACAGGCTACCATAAATCGTGTATTAAGCCGATCACGATGATTAAAGTGCATATCTATGTCAGAGAGACTAAACAGGGTTTAAAATAATTTTTGGCAGCTTTTTGCGAAGCTTGTGCTTAAGTGATATACGGTTGTCTAAAAGGTTTCGACCTCACGGAAGCTCGAAAACATTAAAAAAAACATTGATCAAAGTTCTGAGAGCATGGTCAAAGAGGGATTACCGCGACCTAGTCCGCGAATCAAAGACTCTCTCAGTTTTACACGCATTTTCAGTTTTCGTGCGTCAGTTTTTGCAGCTTTTCATTTCCTTTCAAAGTAGGCCTATAAAATCAATGTTTGAACTTCTCGATGACCTCAACGACATCAATTTTTTCAAGCTTCTATGAGATCAAAACGTATTGGAAAATCAGTTATAACGCAAGCACAACAGTCCTAGAATATCATCAAAAATTATTTTCAACTAGTTTATTCCCTCTGACGTCTTATTCATCGCATCTTTAAAATATACAACAATTACACAATAATTTTACTATAATAAAGTTAAGTTTTATAACGACAAAATGAAATACACATATATACAAATTAACAAAAAAGAGCTCTGTTTGCATGTCTGTAGCTCGAAATTCGCAAGGCTAGCAATTTCAAATTGTACTCAAAAAATGATGTCCGAAGGGCAAACTTAGAATTTGGAATATCATTCAGTAATCTACAGCAACGTTTACAGGTTCAAAACCGGAAATTATAATAGTTCTCATCCCTGAGCTTTCAAGTAAATTTAAGGAATGCCATTCATTTCCAGTCCACCTATTAACATTGAAACAACCTGATTGCTCCCTATATCGCCATGGGGAGCTTGATCAGGTGAATCTTTTCAAATTTTAAACTCCGAAATTAAAGCAAGCAGGTTGTTTTTATGTTGAAACATGGACTGAAAATAAATTTTTTTTCTTCAAGTAAAATCATACTCCTAAGGGTTATGACTATGGTAAAATTGAAAGGTCGCGAATTAGGGCAATTTTAATTTCAAGTTTTGGACTGGTAAACGTGGTCGCAGATGACTGGATGATATCCCAAACTCTGAGGGTTCGCCCTCCGGACGTCGTTTTGTGCACAATTTGAGATTTGTAGTCTACCCGATTCAAAGCTAAAGTCTTGCAAACGGAGATAAATTTTTTTGGGTTACCAAGTGTATATATATATATGCATTATATAGTTTTAATTTTATATATTGTATAGACAAATTCATAAAATACCCCAATATCGCTGTTAAACAAATTTGACGATACAAGTTTCTAATTATAAGCTCGGGCCCCCCGGTAAAAAAAATTTCTTAAATTTGTTATTGTTCTCTATTGCTATGAGAAACAATGGAACAATATAATTTTTGGAAATATCCCAAAAATTCTAATACTAAGTTTCTTATAAAATACGTGTATTGACAACAAGGAAGGCCCTGCCCCACAGCCACTGCCCTCTAAACTTACCTCGTCGTTTCTCGAGGTATATCTTCGTTAAGAACGAAGCTTCTTTCAAACAACATCAATTTATCATTTGCCATTCTCAAAGCAAGTGTGCTGCAATAGGAGAATATTTAATAATAAAATATATTAATCTTATCACCCCAAGAAGAAACATATGGCCCATTGATGAACAACGTAAAACATACCCTGGGTACCAGAGTCTGAAAATTAAAAAAAAACTATTGAAAATAATTAAAGAAAATAAATATAAAGGAAAAATATTGATTGGAAAGTAATCAAAAATTTATATTCCATTTTTTCATTATTTGTATTTTTATTTATTTATTTTTTTGGCTCTGGTACGTTTTTTAATACGAACAACTTTTATAAGAAACCCGAAGCTGAGCACTTGACCTGAAACACACTTTAAAGCTGTTTTTGAAAAAGGTGGTGAGTGGCAAGTTTGTAAAAATCAGCCCAGAAGTACCGTATTCACTCTTGTATTCCCACCCTCTCCAATAATTCCGCCTTCTTCTCGACACTAAAAAATTAATCCCGCCTTTCTAATTTTTTTTTCTAATTAATTTAAAAAAATTAGTTTTTCTTTTCTTTACTCTCATAAAATGTTACAATACAAACTACATTCTACCCTACTTACAAATTACTATGCAACACTACAAATACGATGCCATGGTGAGCAAAACGCAATGACAACACCGCCTTTAC